>OENT01002042.1:0-29496 GCA_900239685.1 Rotaria macrura | reverse complement strand
TAGAGGTTTCATAAATGATCTTCAGCTAAAATAGCTGGACTGGTCCGAATTACCCCAGAGGACTCTATCAAATACACAATTTAGAATAAAACACTCGGCACTGAAGTATTCAACCCCGGAAATATTTGTCTAAAGTTTTTAATAAGGTTTTATTTTCGTTAAACAAATTTCATTTGAGAATGAGTTAGTATATAAAAATAATATAAGAAAACCAGCATCAGTAAATCCACGAAAAATACAGTGTTATTGCACCATCTCTAGTTCGATCAAATTATAAAACTGTTTCGTTCATACATCTCATACACAAATATGGTCAAGGGCTTTTAGACCGAACTTCAAGTTTAGAAAAATAGAACGATCTGAGCACAGCCAGTGTTCAAATCTAAACTCTAGCAATCAAAAAATTCAAATACCAAATTAAAGTGCACATTGTCCGAGTACGTGAAAAAGCAGTAGCGACTAATTAAAATCAACATGACCAAGAAGGTAGTAAGAAGTAGTATGTGAGTCTTAGTAACTAAGGTATATCATGGTGTTAGTTACAAGAAGTGTACGATATCTGGTTTTCAGAGTTTGAAGATCAAACACTTTAGAGCGCTTTGTAAAATGAGAGCTTAAAGTGTTTTTAAGCGACAAAAATAAGCTAATTAAAGCTAGCTTTTCTGCTTAAATTTTAAGATAGAATAGCAGTTTCATTTTTATTTTATCTGTAACGCTTTGGTTTGGTGAAGAATTCATAATTTCTTCCTACGAGGAATGAGAAACCTTATGCAAAATTAGATTTTCGCGTTCGAATAGCGAGAAAAGCACTCGATTTCCATGTAAATTATTAAAATTGATTAATAAGCAATAACATATATTCATTGATTGATATGTGATAATGAATTAAAATTGATTAACAGGCAATAATAAAGTGAAACAAATTAATAGGTAATAATAAATTGAACAAGATTAACAATTAAGAGTGGATCGAAGAAGATTAACAGGTTCTAATAGATTGTATCAGATTAATAGCTGATGCGAAATAGAAACTGATAGCGGCAATGTGAAAAAAGACAGAAAATTTTATTACAATTGATTTTTCCTTAGTTCTCACATGCGAAAAGATACTATTCAATTTTATTTCATCTTAGTGTTTATTTCGACAAAAAAATTTCAAATCTTCATTAATTTTTATCAAAATTATCCACTGGAATTTTCATTTCGCCTATGCTTATAAGGTATTGAAATTTTAATCGATTTGAATAGCTCGAGCTTTTCACTGATTATCCGTTTGAGTATATTCCCAGGACCCTGAAACGTATGTTTACGTGAGAATACCTTTTCAGATATCTTGTACTCACTAGTTACACCAGTGCACGCTCTATTTGAAGTTAAAAAAGGAGTTTTTCAATATGAGGATCAAGAAAACGAAATATTTTCCTGCAAACTCTTTTGTACACTAAATCAAATAAGGGAGGAGTTCGTGTTGTGTGTTAATAAGGTTAGGCATATTCTGGATAAGTTGAATGTCCCACTGTGAAACTATCAAATTCAAAATAGGGGCTTCTTTTGACGTGCGTGGGGACAGATATTTATATTTTAAGGTATTTACAGCCTGTTTACGCCTCCCATAATCCACAAATTCAGCAAGATTTTTTCTTCGTTTTTCATGAGTGTTGGATCGAGCTTTCCAATTTGCATCAGAAAAAGCGTATAATTCGAGTTTTAAAAAGAGACTTTTAACGAATCTGAAACAAAACGTCCATATAATCATTATTTCCAGATAAATAGAAAACAAGGCCGAGTTTGTTGTCATCCTCGTAAGTTTTTTAAAATTATCCTTTTAATGTTTTAATTATATTGTTCTTAATGCAACTATACGAGCTCTACCCAATCATGCTAGAGAAAAAAGAAAAGTTCTACGAAAATTTTGGATTATGAACATTGTACATAGACTATACACGCATTAGAATTTGAATATCTCGGTCAGTACCCACCAACAGCAGTCCAAATTTTGAATTGAATAGTTTGCTAGTGTAGTTTTCACTTTGATTCGAATACGTCTCACATTTTAGACTGAGAACACAGCGCTTCTTTTTCTAGAGAAACATAGAAATGTTGCAAACAACTTTACAGAAGTTCGTTTTTCTCTCTCTTGTGAGGCAAAAGTGTTTCTGGGTGTTGAAATAACTCTGAAAAAATTGTAAATACAAAGACTCAGATTTTTGCGAAGAAAATTTACACTTTTGAAGATGTAGTCGGTGTTCATATCATAAGTGTAACTACTGAAAAATACGAGAAATCATTGTATTTTTCAGTATTTATGGACTGTTAAAAATTAGCACGTTCACAAAGAGCTTCAGAGGAGAACATTAATTTTATGGGCAAGAATTCGCTTTGAATAAGTACAGATATTTACGCTTGTTTTTCTTGTGATACATTTATTGAATTGGCTCTCTCTTCCAGTTCATTTATAAAGTTTACAATAAAATCTAGGGATCATCTCAGAGTTTTCACTGGTCGACGAACGTTGAACTGCTTAAGTTTGACCGGTCAAAATTTTAGACCGGCCACATTCACCAAGTGATTGGCCAGCACAAAAAATCTTCTAGATCAGTAGTTGACACGACTAAAAGAGTAGCCGATTTCTTCGATCACTTTTTGGCCAATGGGATTGGCATCAAAAACACTCATTTTCTGTAGTCCACTCAGGGTTTTATTAATTGCCGGGAAGATATATCGTATTATATTAGTTTCTACTGACTTTGTTTCTCAAAAATGAATATATTTGATATCTATATGTGGCTCAAAAATAAGTTACCCATTAATTGACTGCCACCTGAGGATCTTGAATTTTCTAACTCAAATCTTACATGTAGACTTAACATTTATCTTAGAACGAAGATTCGAACCTAAAATACTTGGTTAAAACTCATCAAAACTTTACTCTGAAAACATTAAAAGATGAAAACACCCTAGTGATAGTATTTATCTTACTGCCTTAGTATTGCTTTGTTAAGATCTCGTTCTACGTAGCAGCAAGAAAGATTCAAAATTGTTAGAACATACAGTACACTCCTCAAAGGAGATCAGATAACTATGTTTAGCAAATCTACCAGTTCTAAACAATATTATTCAACAGAAGTCGATTCTATTTAAAATAGACTTGTTGTTTGTTAGTCTCCTCTTGGCTCTAGTGAGCACTAGTTTCTTAAAGTGTATCATCTGAAGATTTCATGAAGATTTGTTCAAATGGATATTTGCAAAATCAGTAGTTATTTTGAATACAGTCGGTCATCCCTATAGGAATCAGACTAATGTGCTTCTTTTCAAAGTTTCCTGTATGTTCGGAATGAAGATAAAAACATTATTGAGGTGGAGTGGAATTGAAATGAGACTGACACATGGCACATATTTTATGAATAGAATTGACTTTTGTTGAATAAAATTAAAAGAAAAACGCATCAGCTAAGTTTAGTTGCCTGTGTTTTCTTTACACGTGAAAAACAACCTCTGACATTTTTGAATTTGTTTCGTTGTCACGAAGAATGAGATCTTAATAAACCGATATAAAAGTAGTAAAATTATATTACTAAAGTGTTTTCATCTTTTAATGCTTCCAGAGTGAGAAAGTTTTGATGATTTTTCATCTGGTACTTAATGTATCGAATTCAGATTAGATTAAAAAGGACAGAAGAGTAAAATCAGCACCACTGGGAATCGACATCGGACGAGTAAGATTACTTCATCTCTGCCGAATTTATTTTATTGATGATTAATATTTTTAGATTTGTTTACGCTTATTCTTGATCCATAGTTTTTCAATTTTGTCTAACACTGACTCATACTAAAAATCAGTACAATGGCAAAACTTTTTCTTCGAAAGATGCATGAGCAAGATGTGGAAAAATATCCTGTTTCAACTATCATTCCGGCTTCAAGGCTGTCGAAGAGTATCGCTTCTTTTGCTCAACAACGGATATGGTTCGACGAGCGAATCTATTTCGACCCAACGACTTCGTCAGCTCCTTACAATGTGGTGATGCCTTTCACGGTAAAGTGCGGCTCGCTATCAATTGAACGTATTCGATCGGCGATGCTCACCGTTTTGAAACACCACAGAGTTCTTCGCACAGCTGTGTATTTCAATGAAACGAAAGAGCAACTTGAGCAAGAAGTTCAGTCTGTTATCGACAACAACAGCTTCAGTTTTCAGGTCACTCATCATGTGCGTGATAGAAAAGAACTCGAAGATCTACTATTGAATGACTGTATCACCCATTTCGCCCAACTCGATCGTGGGCTAGTCTCACGATGTCATCTTATCAAAATGAGTACAGAAGATATTAAAAATTTATATCCTGGAGACGCTGTTGTCTTCATATTCCATCATATTGCATTTGATGGCAGTTCTCTTGGTCCTTTTTTAGAAGCATTCACGAAAGCATATGATTTGGTCGCGTTTAATACTATGCCTTTGCAATACATCGATGTTACACTGTACGAACATTCCCAATCAACCGACCCTGCCGTAGATTCAAAAATGAACCGAGCACGGCGATTTTGGTCAACGTTAATGTTTGATTACAATACAGATAGACAGTGTCCGTTGCTGTGGGCCTTGAATTCGAACGTCAAGGTCCGCTCTGGTCGAGGTCACTCTGCAACATTCGCCCTGGATACCATTCTAGTTGCCGCGCAGATAGAATTTGCTGCATTAAACGATATGTCAATGTTTCAGCTTGGTTTGGCATGCTATTTTACTTTTCTTTACAAATTAGGTCAAAATGATACAGTAGATCTGTGCGTAACTTGTCCAACCGCTAACCGTCCACTGAGTGAGATGAAGTCAATGATCGGTATGTTTGTCAACCTTTTACCCTATCGTATCAAGATCGATTCATCAGAATCTTTCTGGAGTTTGGTGCAGCGAATTAAATTGTTGTGTACCGATGTACTTGAACATGGTATTTTACCTTATCAAGATATAATAAGCTGTTCGAAAGGTTCAAGATCTAAGATTCCGTTTTTTTTCCAATATGAATCACATATGTCATCATTGACGTATGGAATGGGAATCCGTTGCAAGACAAATAGTGGAGTATTATGTTTTTACGATGATCCAATTTGGACATACGGCAATGGTACCGCCTTGACAGATCTGTCTCTAACTATGATTCACAGCCATCACGCCAGGACAACACAGTTTGTCTTCGAATGCTCGGTAGAACTCTATGACGAGAAGACGTTTTCTATGATGAGTCAGCGTTTTCAACATCTTCTGTCTCTTCTTTTCTCGTCAAATGTAGAATCCAATCTAGTGAACCAAAGTTGTCAACCGTTAGCTAAACTTTCTCTACTTCTACCAAACGAAGCTAAAGAAAGTCAACAATTTTATTTTCATGGACCATGGAATATTATCGATAAAGGTAAGCCCGATAATTTTTCGTTACACAAAAGACACTGCATTCTAAATAAATAATATTCCTTACGAAATTGAAGGTATTCCTACGAATACACCAGACGAATTTTTTATAGTTTGAAAAACCAAAGGTCTTGTGCCAAATCTTAGTCGAACAAATCCTAGAAATAGTTCTGCACACAACATGTTGAAGTGGCGTACATTGCAAAACAAATCGTGGAATAATAAACCCCCCTTCAAAAGAGTTTATGCCAGTCCTAAACCCTTTTCATAAGGTTTATTATTCTACGATTATTTTTTACACTGTATAATGCGGCAGAGATTTCGTATCATATCTCGTATGAGCCGTTAAACACTGCTTCATTTTTCGCCGCATTATTATAAATGGATAATGAAGAATGATATCATTGTATTTTTAACGCCTTCATGGCGCTTGAAATTCATAGGTTTTAATTTATACAGTAGATTTTCGATTTCGTTCATATAAAAGTAGTATATGTCATCCAAGGAATAAGATCATCAGCAGTTTTCAGAAGTGAAAAGAAGTATATTGCACAACAACTATCACTTTCAATAATTTGTCACGACTCGTTTAAAACTATCTGATTGCTACAGTTTCATGCAAACATACGTTTAATTCATAATCTAAATGAGTTAATCTCATGTTGTGCACATACAAGAGCTAGAAACATTCTCACATTTTACTTTTACTTTGATAGAATGTGAAACAAACTATGAAAAATTATCAAATTTCTTCGTTGTTATGCCAAAAATTTATGTTTGCTGTTTTAAATTATTCACAATCATATTCGTCAAATGAATTACGCCCTCCTTTAGAAAATGAAACTGAGAATCTACTCAAAAAGTAAACTCCAATTATTCTACGTAACATGAAATCATTAGAATACACAAGTAATAACCTTCTTTACAATCGTGAATCAACTTAACTCGATTTTCATTTGTCAAATTGTATAGTTCAGAATTGAAGTTAATTGCATTTTCGCTAATTCGGCGTACGCTGACTTTGAATTTGTATGAAAACGAGGAATTTTATGTTGCCGATAAAATAGTTCGGAAGTCAAAGAGAGGACGTTTTTCGATATGAAGTAGTACCATAACGTTTTCTTTTCGATCACAAACAGAGATTTGAGGTAAAGGATTTCTTTGACTTCACGGTTTTTAATTAATAATATGTACGACAATGACGCGCTGAAGATCGAGAAGTCAAATGTAACATCTATCCAATTGAATAATTCGGAAACGTCAGTACTATTCATCACCGATCAGATACGTAGTTGCGTTGCTCAATCAAGATCGAACCATAGATTTTCAACTATTTATATGATGGTATACATGTTTAGAGTAACAGAGATACATGGTTAAAAAACACGACGAGTAACAAGAGTGGTCGAACAGCATGGAGAGCCAAACATCGAAAATAAGATTTAACTCCATTCGGTTCGATTACGTTTTCGAGTTAGTTCGATTCGCATTTTGCCTTTGAAACCAATATCTAGTAACAGATCTCTTGTCAATTGCGGCATGCCTGGTAACGAAAACTTTTTGAATTCGATTTTTTTGTCAACGGAAGTGTATTCAGTGAAAACTAACATTTTTTGATTGAAAAGTTTGATCGAGGGTTCTGCAGGTTGACGAATTTCAATATTTCGGTACTTCGTGAAAAATAATCAAACTTGAAACATTTTGAGAAACCAATTATATATTCCTATTTTTCAGCACTCGAAATATTTCACCAAAACATTCATAATGCTTTTAGAAAAATGTTAATCAGAAGATATATTTTAATGCTATGAAAAAAATTGATTCTTTTCAAATTCTCTGGATCACTATCTTCAACTACTTTTATGAATCATAAAATTATAATCGCCAGTGAAATTCGATTATTTGGTTGTTGCTATTTAGAAGTGTTGACCCATCTAGTCAAGTTTTTCTCTAATTCTTTAAATCTTCTTGCTTAAATAGGTTTGGCTTCATTCGAACAGGAGTTTGTTTGGATGAATGAAACTATGCGCTTTGACCAATCTAATGAAGCATTTGGTTTAAATGTTTATAACGTTGTGCGAGCCTACCGATTGAGAGCTGGTCAAGTTTCTATTGAACGCCTTCAACACACTCTCTCCTTTGTTGTGAGAAAAAATCAAAGTTTACGAACAGCATTGATCTTCAATGAAGGTAATGATCAACTCGAACAATGGGTACGGCCAATGTTAATGAACGAACCCATCAATATCAAAATATCTCTTTTAACAAGAGACGCAGATTTGAAGCAAATATTGTACGATGAAGAAACTAATCGAACAGATTTCAATCTCAAACAAGGGTTAGTCTTTCATTGCCATGCCCTACTCCACTCGGAAAACAATACCAATTATCTACAAAACGGTGATATTCTTCTGTTCAATTTTCATCCTGCAATCATCGATAGCAATTCTATCCAGCTCTTCCTCGACGATTTTAAAACAGCATTTATTGATGATGCGTTTCCCGTCGATACAAACGACATAAGCTACATTCGCTATGCGATGTATGAGCGACAAGACGAGAAAATGACTGACTCATGTCAATATTGGCTACAAACATTACAAGACAGCTCAAAAACCGAACAACATCGGATTTCAGCCATCAATCACACAGGGAAAAGGATGACTGTTTCCTTCGATTTGGATCCCAATACTATAAAAAAGATTTCTGTTGTAGCGACTCAAACAAATGCCACTCTTTTTCAAGTTGGTTTGGCTGCCTTTTATTTGATGCTTTTCAAACTTTCGAAGAGTGAAAAACAAGACTTATGCACGAATATTTTAATCACCAATAGACCAAGCAAGGAATTTGAATCCGTAATTGGTTCCTTCGCTAGAATAATACCTTGTTGTGCTAAGATCGATCCAAATATGTCATTTACTCAGCTAGTAGAGTATATCAAAACACTCTTGATCAGCATTCAGTCGCATACAAATTTGCCCTATCAAGAAATCGTGAAGCGTTATCCTTCCCTACGTAGTTTGCTGGTTCAAACACTATTTCTTCTCGATCGAATCACGGACGATGTCATGCAGCCTGAGCTTGCAGATGGCGTAACTCTTAACCTGATCGAAGAACCTATGAACAATCATTATACTGCGTGTTGCGATTTGACTTGCAGATTGGTAATAGATGACAGGGACGGATCAATATCGGTCTTGATTAGCGCATCATTAGACGTTTATGACTCTGAAACTGTTCCAAAAATAATGCGTCGTTATGCTCAGCTACTTAATCAACTCTTTTCATCTGATCAACCGCTCTATAGTTTTTCACTACTTCTCGATGAAGAAAGAGAAATCCTTCGAAACCTTAATGACACTCATGTCAATTATGGCCCCCTGCGCTGTTCGCATCATCATTTCATTGCTCATGCTCAAGAACATCCTCAAAAACTAGCTATGGTCTTTGAAGATCAATCAATCACTTATGCCGAGACACTATTATTTTCTCAACGAATAGCATTCGATCTTGTCACATTGTATTGTGTGCGTCCAGGTGATGTTGTAGCTCAGCTAATGGAACGATCGATCGAATTAGTGATTGGTATTCTTGCTATTTGGATGAGTGGGGCAACATATGCACCACTCAATCCTCATGATCCTATAGGTCGATTGAAGACATGTATGGAACAAACAAATGCAAAACATATCACAATTCATTCGAGTACAAGTCATATATCTCTCTCATCACATTCGATTGTTCATGTGAATGATATCATCAATGATATGATAGAAAGGGATATGATTGAGATCCTCTCTTCGGTTCACGTTTCACCTGAACACATTTCACATATTGTTTTTACAAGTGGCTCAACAGGAAAACCCAAAGCCGTGAGTATAGAATAGAAACGTATGACAGGAACGAAACGTTTTCACGGTCATTATTTCCATAGGCCCGAATTCGTCATCGCAATATTGTTGCCTATATCTGTTCGTACATAACATGCTCGAGTGATACTGTTTTGTACCATACAACCGTCTCATTTGACGGTCACCTGGAAGATATATGCGGTGGCCTTTTAAACGGTGGTCAGTTAATCATCCTGCATCCTGGAGGACAACTTGACATGGCCAGCTTCGCTAAAACTATCAACCGTCATCAAGTGACATATTTAGGTGTAGTACCATCACTTATCATTATGCTGTCGGAATATTTTCACATGTTTAAAACCAATGCATTTGAAGAAAACGAGGACTTGTTTACTCTACGACGCCTGTCATCATCTGGTAGGCATTGCAGAAGCACCTACAGCACTCATTATCCCTTTCATTTTTCCTTATATTTAGGAGAACCATTATCGATGAAAACCGTTTCTGAGTTTGCCAAGCATACGCATGAAAATTGCCAAGTGTACAACTTTTATGGACCATCTGAATGTACGGAAGTTGCTACGCAATATTTCATTAACCAAAATGAGATGTATGAAGGGCACTTACCAATTGGTAGACCTATGGCGAATGTTTACATTCATATTCTTGATGGATATTTTCAAAATGTGATTCCAGGCATTCAGATTGGTGAAATATTTATTGGAGGTATGTTTTTCTATCACTAAGGAAGATGCATCTATTTCAGAACTTCTGAAAGAATTATTCATTCTTCATTCATTTTTGTTTGCTTTGCATATAGCGGCCATGTGCCATTTCGTAGTTTCAGTTGTCTACAGCAGATATCTACGCAGTTTTTTGTTGTTGTTACTGGAAAGTTCTATGTAAAATTAGGTTTTCACACTTTTGAGTTTTGTTGTATACACAATGATTAGATATGTTCTGGACATGTGATATATGGTAGGTAGATATTTTTTCTTTCGATTCATATCTTTAATGGATTGATGATTTTCTTGAACACTTCCAGATAACAAGTAAAAGAAAATTGCTGAAATACTCAAGAAATTTCTAAATGTGTTTGTATAGTATCTTGTATGGATGTTTGAAGAACATTTTCATCAAAATATCATTTTTGCAAATTTCATGCTTCGAGCTTCCACTTACGTGAGTGTGGCGGTGCGGTATTAGTTTTAGAAGAAAAATCATAGTTCTCACAAATATTTGAAATTTATACCAGTCGGCTCAATGTTCAATTCTGATTCGGCGTACGACGCTGGTTTTTTCTAGATATCTTATTCTTTTAAGCCCCCCCCCCCTCATAAGTCGAGTTTCGTCAAGGAAAGTCCAAATCAGCTGAAATTTTCAGGATATTTTAGGACTGAAGCGGGTAGCCTACGATAAAAATGTCAGCCCGAAATATGCTACTTTAAGGAAGTTATAAGGTGAACACTGGTTAAAAATGACCCATTTTCCATCCTAGTTATTTTGCTTTCAACTATGTTTTTTCGAAAAAATTTTTTTACCATTCGACAGAGCGTGTAAAGATGCAGGGCATCTCGTGCTCCGATTTTTGAAAAAGCTATTTTTATGCCCAAAAACGTTTCCACAACTCAAAGTCCGTCTAAAAAGGTCAAAAAACTGCAACTGAATTTTGTAGGCGATCTTTTCTTGGACATAAAAAAAAGCTTTTTCAAAAATCGGAGCACGAGATGCCCTGCGTCTTTACACGCTTTATCGAATGGTAAAAAACTTTTTTCGAAAAAACATAGTTGAAAGCAAAATATGTAGGATAGGAAATGGAAAAACATGATTTTGAGAAAAACACAAAAATATTTTTTCGAAAATTTTTTGCTGTTTTCTTAAATTTTCTGGAATTTTCACGCGGTTTTTGAGGAAACTGATCTAACTTGTCCGATGTAACTTTTAATTCTGCACACGCTGAGCGCTTAATTAATTATTAATCAATTAATCAGTAATTAGAGATCAAAGACCTAATTATACTGCTGTTACTCTGAAACCGTTTTTGAGATAGAGAAGGTCTCGAAGATCACTAAAAATTTCGGTCAAAAATGGTCTTTGGAAAAAAAACTAAAGTGATTCTGAAAGAGCGAAGAACGGGCTATCTTCTGGTGCATTTATCTCAGTTTCGGAATTTTCCCGAAAATTGACTTTTTTTGAGGGGGGGGGNGGGGGGGGGCTTAAGCAAAATCACATAAATACGAGTCAATGAAATTGAAGAACCATGCCAGGAGATGAATAAGCCTAAGTATTCTCAAGTAATCAGTGTCTGATTGAGGTTGAAAAATACAGTTTTGCAGTTTTCAAAAAGGATTATTAAATGAAAAAAGACCATACCTGGATAGTTAACAATATCTGTGAAATACTTTCCAAATAATGTTACTGTTATCTTTCATCTATGCATGAAGTTTTCCCACGATCTTGACCATCTGAAATTCGAGTAGTATGTCTACCAAAAATAAGTTATACCACGCTATTTCATACACTGAACTGGAATCTAAAGTCAGTTTTACAATTTTAGAAGATATAGTATAATTTCCATTTATATGATAAATGATCAATCCATTAAAACATCTATAGTACTATGCATACTAATTTGGCTCCGGATTTTTTGTATTCATGATAATTCATAGTTAAATGATGAGTCTTCACGAGACCCATGTCTGGTAAAGAACGAACTGTCGTATCATGTGCATCAATCAAGAAAAGTACAAAATTGCCCAAACATGAAGAGATTTATTTTTCGAATTATGCATAGTTTTTGATCTATACCGTACTTTTGTTCTGTTAGCTCCTGACTAAAATTAAATGAATTCGTAGCATATGCTGTTCTCTATCAAATGACATATCTCCAAGTTCATATCGTCAAGCTGTTCATGAGAAAATGTCAGAATACTGTACGCAACTGCTTTTAACGATTTTTTCGAATTACAAGAGACCCTTTGAACTTGTGTTAGTTCTAGGGGTGGTACTTTACTTTTACTTTAAAAAATTAAAGTAAGTAGTAAATAATTTATTTAGTTTTCAAAAGTAAATACTAAATTATTTAGTTACTTAACTTATTTACTTTTTGAAAAACTCAAGTAAATGTACCACCCCTAGTTAGCTCACGTTTTTGATAGGTAAAGGTGAATGAACTCATGTGTTAGATTGACAATGGGTAGACTAGTCCATCTATGTAATATAACTAAATCGAAAAACAAATCTTTTTACTGGGTGGCGCATGCAATTCCGCTAGCTGCTTGTGTCTTAAGAGCCAAATGACAAGTCAATACGTTCAGCAATCTCAAGATAGTTTTTTATTGTACTCCTATTGTCATGCGTCTATCAAAACGTTTCTTTCGAGATAGAAAGACTGAAAATTTGCCATATTCAGCAGTATTTGGGATCCTCCATGATCTATGAACTAACCATTTTCACCGTGAGCAATAATCATCATTATTATGAGCTTTCTGATCAATTCAGAAATCACAGTGGGATTTTTTCCACGTAAGATTTTGGCAGTTTCATATAAGAAAAGTATCAGTTACCCTTGAAGATACCTCATTTATACATCATTTGAGAGACATCTGATGTCTAAACCAATGATGAATAACACAAAATCGGAAAATTTTTATTTTTAGTTTGGGAAAACAAGAGACCCCTCATTGTCAAACAAAGAACTCACTGCACTACGAAAATCTCATCTGAGATCGTTTTTGCATATATGCGAGACTCACACTGAAAACAAAAAAGGTCACGTCACCGAAACTAAAAGGTTGCATGGAAGCTAAGAAACCTAAAAATGGTTCGACTTCGTTGCAAAAGTCGGAACTCTTTCAAAGGTTTCGGGCAAAAGAAAGAAACCCACGATAAAGATTCGTAGATGTTTGGTAAGTCTTTTTGATAGTTTCGAATCAATGTACGAAACCTTTTAAAAGGTTCCGAATTTTGCAACGAAGTCGAAACCCTTTCGTTTTAGTGTAGGATAGAAATAATACTTCCGATCAACTATCACAAGTAATGTTTTGGTGAACTGAGCAGAGAAATGGGGCAATCTGAACTAATTCAGTACACAGAAATCCGCATGACTGGCTGTAATTTTATGTTGTCTTTTATTTTTTACAAACGGTTTTTATCAAAAATCCATGACTTGACTTCTTCGAAAACAAACATAAAAATGGTCCCAAAAGTCATTTTGCCTGCTCTGCTTTCGCACAATAATAAAAAAAATATAATATTTATCAGCAGATTCTTTCGTAAGTAGGGGTGTGCAACTCACGCCCTCGCTCAAGAGCGTGAGCGATTTCAGCTCCCGCTCACCGTGAGCGTGAGCGGTGTTGGCGCTCTCGCTCATGAGCGCTCATATGAGCGTGAGCGTTTCTTATTTGCGTTAAATATATGAAGGATTGTTACTAGCCAGTGGTTTTTACGTATTTATATAGAAATTAGTGTCTTTTTCATTATTAGTTTCTCTCGTTTTAATGTCAATGTAGCATTAAACTTTTCTAATGAATTTCCTTTTCTCAGACCATGACTTCGTATGACAAGATAGAACAGATGTATACCTACACAGTCGTTTATTGTTAGGTTTTGATAAATTTATTTGATAAAGAAATTCTGATTGTCTCGCTTAAATCAGTGATTCACAGTAATAAGTGGTGCAGTAGTAAAATAAAATACAAGTTATTCATTCATACGCTCATATTTATGCATAATCTAGTCCGAATCACTTGGAAATTATTTAAACATTTAAAAGCTAACTGAAAGTCATCGATTACATTAATGCTGTTTATTAGTTATTAGGAAAAGTACGTCCAGATTAAAGAAAAAGTGAATGTTATGTATTTGATTGTCTTTATAACAGTGCTTCCATTCAAACTATTTGTAACTGATACATAACTGCTTACAATGATATGAATTCATAACTTAAGTTGTTTAAATACACGATATACTCTTTTTTCAGTTCTATTTTTAATGTTTCTTTCATATAAATGTAAATCAATCGCAGAGACATAAGTAAAAGTATTGTCAGATATTGAAATAAGGTTTTTTTATTTGATAAATTATAGAACGTTTGCATTTTTCATTCTTTACCCTGCACTAATAATTTGTTTTATTTCATTTTTAATAATAATAGATCAGAGATATAGTGAGCAATAAAAATAATGTCTTCCAACAATGAAAAATTATGCACAGTAACTAAAGAACAATCATAATTTTCATGGAAAATTAATTATCTCATTGGGAAGCTTACTATTTTAAAACATGAGCTATCCATGACATGTAAGGATGAAGTTGTTCGAATTTCAAGATGTGCATTATCAAACGTTGTTGCAAAAGTTTCGATTCCGATTTATTTCCATCTTTTCAATATCCAATCATGACGAGACATTAAACATTTAGTTTTGAAAACTAGCATCGAAACTCTTAGTCGAAAATCGCTTTCAAATTTCCACAAAATCTAAGATAAAACGACATTCATGAAATTTCTAAAACAACCTGTGGGAAGGAAATATGTTCCTTCCTATGTATTGATAATGAATATCTTTATTCTGTCTCTTGTAACTTAAATATGACATTAAAGTGCTGTTGATTAAAATATTTACATTAATACAGACTTTTGCTTATCTAAATATCTAATCTTAGAAGAGGAAAATTCAAAGCTGACTGGAAGACACCGATAGAATAGCTACCACTCAATGGTTTCGAATCTTAACACAGAAAGAATAAAAATGCCTATAAAGAAAGTCTTTCAAAATTCCTATCAATCGATGATTTTCTGTTAGAGCTCATACAAATCAAAGGAATTCTGTTTCGATTGATGATTATGATATTAACGATCAAAAGTGCACATTTGATAATTCTCAACCATTCGATACGTCAAACAAAGAAAAAAATCAGAAATCAATTGAAACTCATGAAACATTCTTTACATGTCATATAGTAATCATGAAAAACTCTGGTCAATTTGTTTTCAAGTATCTTCTCGAATAGAACTCGTTGAGCTAATGTAGAAGAAGCAACGTTTAGATGCAAAAGTTATTGCACGATAATAACGATCTTTGTTCTGTTTTGGCTAGTATTTGAAAAGAAGAGTATTAGCAACTTCTAGTATGAAAGTCTTCTCTACTAAAAACATCTAGTTTCTAATTCGAAATGACGATATTCGGTCAGCCATAGCCAAAAGGCTATGAGAGAAAAATATTCGTTAAGAATTTTGAATGTTTTGTAAATGACATCTTGAAGATAACTTCAAACTCAAATATTTCAACAGTTACACGTCACAAGGACCTCACACATTAAAAATGTTCGCTTACTGATGAAGTCTTTTTTTTATTTCGAATACAAGCTTTACCCTACAGTTATAAAAAAAAGCATCACCGAATTCCAATAAAGAAAACAAATAGGAAAACTGACATAACAAAAAAAGAAGTTACAAATAGCGAAAATAACGAGAAAAAAAATAAATAACGAAATAAACAGAAAACACAAATAGCAAAAAAGAAAGACACAGCAAGAATAACCAGAAAAAAGAAATAACAAATAACAAAAAGAAAAAGACAAATAACAAAAAGAAAATACAAATAACAAAAAGAAAAAAACACAGTGAAAAGAAAAAGATAAATAACAACAAGAAAAAGACACCGAGAATAACCAGAAAAAAGAAATAACAAATAACAAAAAGAAAAAAACACAGCGAAAAGAAAAAGACACATGGCAAGAAAACTCTGAAAAAAGAAATAGCAAATAAAGAAAAAACCAAATAGCAAAAATAACTAGGAAAAAAAAATAACACAAGGAGGAGAAACAAATAGCCAAAATAATCAAAGAAAACTAATAGCAAGAAAAGGAAAAACAAATAGCAAAAAAGAAAAAGCAAATAGTAGAAATAAGCAAAAACTGAAATAACAAAACATTAAATACTAAAAGATAGAAAACAATACGGATAGCAAAAATAACGAGAAAAATAATCGACTGTATGTGAGTTTCACTGTCAGTAATATGACACAAATGAGACCAGTAAATGCTGATTAGCGCTGTACACCGGAAGATTTTACTCGGAGATCATCAAGTCTATGGCTTTCCTTGAGTACCATCAGATAACGAAGAGATGATGATGACAGTGAAGTTCTTTGTTTTCGTGCAATAAAACCGGCGATTGAGAATATTGATTCACTGGGTACAGAAGTGGCAGCGATTATATTTACTCGCTGTGCTACTTGATATAGACGGAAAAAACGATCTCTGTGTTGAATCCAAAATGAGGCGAAGTCACTTTTGTACGATTGAATGGCATGTGTAAATAGAGCTAATTCGTCTTCAACTGTTAATTGTTTTGACTGTTTCACGTTTGTTGGCATGCCAACCATTAGTTTCAATTTTTCGGTTAAATTTGTGCTGTTCTATTACAACTTGAAGGTGAAGAATTGGATGCACCAACGATGTTTAACAACTCATTTTTCATTAAATTCGGAAGTAGACCTTTGGCTGCTTGTTTATCATCTCGATTTAAATGCTGGTGTGCTTCAGGGTCGAGATAACTAGCAACCTAAATGAAAAACATAGGGCATGACCTATTGACAAAACAATCATCGTTGAATCGGTTATATATAAAATTTTTCGTATGAATAAGAGTTCGTCGCAACGAATCTACTTGAAAATAATCATCTAACGATGTGTTTTCTCCAAGAACACTTAATAGATGATCGAATTATTTGCTATCAACAACTATCGCCAACATCTACCAAGCGAATTACAAAGGAATATCTGTTGCACTGGTTTCAGATGTTGTAAACTATGCTCGACATTTAAAAGAAAGTATCAAAACGTTCGACTTTGAAACCTTTAACAATGTATATATTTCTATTGATATAAGTACACTTTATTTTGTTCACAATCAATGCAAACCATTCGTTTGACGTATAGATTTTTCCAGCTTAGTCTCTTTGTGGAATTTTCGTGAAGAACTGATTGATCATTAAATCGACACTATTATATTACTTTTTGTTTTAATTTGTTCGTACTTTTCAACCGTAAGTTAAGATTGGTATCAGATAGTCTACTAATTCAGTGGAATGATTGATTCAAGTGTGACGATTCTTATCGACATGAAGAAGAAAAATGCCTTTTCATATTATCATTAAGTTGACTATCTACTGACGATTTACCATTGAATTTAAATTATTTTTGTGTTACTTTTAAGAATCACAACATTTTCATTTGTATCTGTACTGAATTAAAGAAACGTTTTCACTATCAGCGTAAAAGAAAACAATACACCGATGGATGGTGAATGAAAATTCAAATACTATAGTAGAAACAGACGGACCATTGTAAAGCTGAATAATTATATGACGGTAGTTTTCTCTGTAATATCCATAAGAAACGTGACACTAGCATTATTCATAACACAGTTAGAGTATCTGATGGGAATCAGTCTTATGTCAGATAAGTTTGTCGTTAATTTATACACATAAAGTAAAAACGTATTTGTAATCGTATTCGGTTTCCGTAATGAAATTATATTAGGGATATAAAAGTTATATATAAATAAATCAACTATGATTTTACAATCAGATTCATGATTAGAAAGAAGATTTTGATAACAATAAGTGAGCAATGATTTTTTTCTGTATACTATGTCTATTTCCTATCTAGAAGCTAAGATAATACTTCAGCGAAACAATATTCCAACGCGCTAGTGAAGAGTTCACTATTCGAAGCAAAGATCGTAGCTTCAAAGCTTATTTTCCTTTTGCAAGATAAGTTTATTCAACCCAATGTATCATATTGACATCGGTAGGAGAATCAATTAATTATATAAATTCGATTTCCATCATAGATTCAAAGTTTGTCTTTCTGGAAGTTAGCGGTCAGTTTACTTATCATGTTTAAGTTACAGCTTAGAACTCATTGGCCCGTTTTTATTCTAGAAAGGAAGATTTTCAATTAAAAAGATACTCTAAGATTGTCAATAATCTATTTTTATGTTGACGACTGCAATTGAATCTCTATGATCCCTCCTTTCTTCACCCAAATCGGGCACATGAAGTTTTCAGAGGATGTGATCATGCATTCGATGAAAACAAATAATCATTTAATTCAAATCAGAGTGCAAAATCGAATCGACTAGACGAATAATTCGACTCGATTCGATTTGGTTGAAGAGTATTGAATCGATTACGAATGAGATGTTGATTTTTTAATCGAATCGAATCCGACTGGCACTTTTGTCATTCTTTTCGAACTCTGATTCGCATCAAAGAAATAAAAGATCATCAAAATTTCTTTATTAACAATCTTAGGATAGTAATGACAAAAAAATAATAAAGTTGTCATACAAAACTCAAGTCTTAAAATATTACCATGAGGGCTTGTTTACAAATCAGTGAGTTATGTTGAATGTGTTCTGTATATGCCTTTGAAAATCTCTGCAAGATTATTCGAATAGTAAAAAATATGATTCTATATATATAAATAGATATATAATGCATGATATACTGCAAATTAAATGGTAAATCACATCAACTTTATTTCATCTAACTACTACTACAACTAAGCTTCATTTTATAGAATAGTTTTATCAACTTTATTTTCCAACCAATTGAATTAAAAGAATCGTCAACGATACTATGGCTTTCATAATTTGTTGTTTATACTAGGATAGGAAAAGTCTTATCAAATTTGTGATCTTTACTTTGAATTATTTAATTATTATTTGAGATAACTAGTGTAATCGTTGTCCAACTTCATATTCGGTATGTGATTTTCTTGCAAAGAAAATAAATATTCACCGATTGTATTTGTATATGAATATTTCTTCGATAATTGTTTCTATACACGATTAAATTCTTTCAATCTTTTTCTTATCTTTGCAAAACATCTTTCTTACGATTAACATATTCTCGAACGCTCATTTTCAAGGGAACGTTACTTCTTTTATTTATAGAAAACTACCATGGTTCATAATATGATCGTTAAGCAAGACTTGATATTTTTCTACGAAACAAGAATTTATTGTTGTACACTTAAAATTTAAACAGCAGACAGCATAGGTTTTTACTCTGTTATGATCTGATAAGTTCAGTGATTAATAGATGACTGAATAAATGTTTTTGATCCAAGAGAATCATTACATATCACTATTGTTGCAAGATGCCTTAGAATGAAATTAATGAATACATAAAGTAATTTTGAATAACAGATCTGTAGAAACTACTATTATAGTCATAAGTCAATGGTTCATTCTTCTTTTAAATAAGAACGATTTATTGTATATGTTTTCATAATAGTACGAATAGATCAGGATAGACAACCGAAAGAGAAATATGTTGACAACATTCTATCAGAAACTAATCTTTTAAAAGATAACTTGCGAATGCACGCAACAATCGTTTAGAGTCAATGTCTGACTCGTATGATTCTGTTAGGTGGTGGGAATCTTTTTTATTCTATTGATTTTACCAGGCCTTGTGAATAAGAAAAGATACAGTAGAACTACTTGGGAAGATTCCCTTGACATAATGAATTTTTCAATTATTAAGCTACATAACAAAAATTAAATCTAAAAGTCAATATTTTTAGAGAACGCATATAACTTGAGGATTTTCTAATAACTATAAAATTCGAAAAGAAGGCTCGTTGAGTGTTAATCATTAAAAAGTCGATAAAATTGAAAACCGTGGCACTTGCTATTACTGTCATCGATGAAGATATACTATTTGGCTTAACTGAAGTTTTCACAATCTGCTACTGTATCGATTTTGTTAAAAAATCTATACTTAAATTCTTCGATCTTATTAAAAAGCGAACACTGAGACATTCATTAGTAGTAAGCCTATCAGTGCATATGTATTCTAGGATCTGAAGAGCAATAGAAATTGATAATTATAACATTTAACATTAACTGTAATCAGGCCTATAATTTAAAATTTCAATTACACAATACCATGGAAATCTACATTCCATAACTTTTGTTGGTTTCAAACATATCTAGCTTTGAAAGAATTATTTTCTACAATACAAGTATGTGCATACCTATTTCTAATTAATCGGTACTGTCTAAACGATTGGAAGAAATTTCTTAACGGTAAGGTTGAAATCTCATTTTTTATCTCCCAGCAAACATTTTCGATATTCGACTTTAGAAATTATTGAAATAAGAGCACTGATATATATACATCAGGAATAAATAGTTATATAGAAGTTTTAAAAAAAGCGACGTTATTTAGAAATATAATGGTATAGGTCAGTAGAAACTTTGGAGTAATATATATCTATAAATGTTCTTTTTAAATTTTCCTGAAAACTCTGTTTTCTATAAACTGCTGATATTTTAAGTAGATAGTTAACAAATTCGAGTAACGTAATAGTCATAACTGTCGGTTGATGATGTACAAAGTGATATTAAGATGAAAGTCATTTAAATCAAATGCTCCTAATTATTCGATTTCTGATATAAATAAAAATGTATTCTAAGGTCTTATTTCAAACAACATGTGTGAGAAGCATTATTCGGTATAACGAAGGCAATATTAAAAATAGATAATTTTAAACTGTTTCTGAATGATACTCATAATCAAGAATAAACTAAGTACCTAGACCTGAGAATCTTTCATCCGATTTTAATGTAAAATTTCACATAACAAATAAAAAAGTTCAAGTAAAATTTATTTAGTAATGTACTTGTGACAATCAGCAACTTCATTGCAATAGTTTCACATTAAAAACCTAAACTAGTGAGTTACAAGTATCCAGCTAGTTGTTTCTATTATTGGTCAACAAACTATATCGTATGAGCTTCGGCAAATAGACAAATGCAATTTTCATAGCGATTTCAAAGTTAAATCTTTCGATTAATTGTTTTTTATATCAAGAATAGTCTAAGAAAGCTAAACTGCTGAAACAGACGATCGGTCGTGATGAATGCGTTATGTTTTCCCTAACTATCGATCCAACACAATACAATAGAGATAAACTTCAGTTATTTGAGAGTAAATGAAATAAAGCATACCAGCATCAAATCTTTTTGCTGTTTCGTCATCTTCTTGTCGAAATAAAGTTCGAATTGAGCAAGAACACTTTTCTTCAATAAAACCAGATGAGACGAATCGTTATCTTTTGGCTTAAGTCCGAATCTAAGAATGTTAATAGTTGTGTATGCAAGCGCCAATGTAGCATAATGTTTGCCGGAGAGTGCTCGAGTAGCAAGTTCGAATGGCTTCAGAACATCGTTTAATGCTTGTAATAAATCCCAACTATTGTGGTCCAAGTAAGCTTTGGCTAAAGATAATTTTTGTGTAGGATTAATTGTTGGAAATTTGTGAATCAAAACACTTTTGACCACTACTTGATGATGCAGAAGACGGTCTAGCATGTCATACGTGCTGTTCCATCGGATCTAAATAACGATAGAAACTCAAATCTGAATTTTTTTTGAAAATTTGTGCGGACTTTTTCGAAAAAGGATCGCTCACAATTCATCGAAACTTCCTTCACGATCCAAACTAGGGGTGGCACTTTAACTTTAAAAACTTTAAGTAAAGTGTTAAAGTTAAAGTGTTTTTACTTTAACTTTAAAGTTTAAAGTTAAAGTGATTTACTTTAACTTTTTTTTTAAAGTTAAAGTGAATTTTCTTTTTTATACTTATCACTATCCGGATTTATTGATTGATGCTCGCTAGGCTCGCTGCAACCTATGAGACGTAACAGAATAAAAAACTAAACTAGTTTCACTCGACTTTAAACCACTTTAAACTTTAAGATCAACGTTTAAAGTTACTTAAAGNTATCACTATCCGGACTTATTGATTGATGCTCGCTGGGCTCGCTGCAACCTATGAGACGTAACAAAATGAAAAAATAAACTAGTTTCACTCGACTTTAAACCACTTTAAACTTTAAGATCAACGTTTAAAGTTACTTAAAGCCGTTTTAAATTGTTTTATTTTTCATTTCTTTGGCGTCTTACTGGTTGCAGAGGGTCTTGCGAGTATCAATCAACCAGTCCGGGTAGTGATAAATACGAAAAAGAAAATTCACTTTAACTTTAAAAATAAAGTTAAAGTAAACCACTTTAACTTTAACCTTTAAAGTAAAGTTAAAGTGCCACCCCTAGTCAGGGTTCGATGTTTGTATACGTATTTGGTTTAAATTCTATCGATTTATTGGGAAAGAAATTATGAACATTTCCACAATGTCTTATTTGTAAGAGTTATAATTGAATTTTCTAAGAGATCATTTCGCTTGTTTGTTGAAATTGAAGAAATTTCCAATTCGTGTCTTTTCTTTCGCTATTCATAGATGCATATCATATGCAAGTAAGTCTAGAAATCTTGATTTGTTTTGATATTACTTTTGTGAATTGACTTAGTGATTTCAGAAATCGATTTGTTTCTTAGAGAAATTTCCTTTTTTTGAAAGACTCAAGCAGTGCTATTATGTTATTCTATTGTTGACTTTTCCTTTGTACTCAAGTACTATGTGACATTAATATTCGAATGTCTTAGGATCGAAAATTTGTTAGGCAAGTCTCGCAACAAAGAAAGACCATTTCCTCAACTATTTCGTATCAGTAACTATAGAATCTATAGAATTAGGAAGATCCTTCTTATAAACAAGAAGAAATTTTTTATTCACTAGAACATAGAATACACTTTGACATATCAACCGGTATGGAAAAATTGACAAAACGGTTTTCCTTAATTGTACCATTCATACAACAATATAGGATGATCACAAAGTCTATAAAAAATCATTTCATATGGCCCATGTAGAATATATGAAGGATTTGTTCTAAGCCATAAATCGACAAAAAAAAATTACTTGTATATCTAAGATGAAACCATTTTTAGGACCATTTTGTTGTGTACGAACGTAGTCATCAATCATAGATACATTTCGCATAATTTTGATTAATTTACGTGATTTAAAAATTAATTCATGCGTTTGATGAAGAAGTTCGAAAATCTGTTTGTTGTCAGGGCTAATTGATGAAGGAGAAATATTGAAGGAATCACTTGAGTCATCATCGTCGCTGATAAACTCATCTTCATCAAGTGCAGTCGATGGTAACATTGGTGTTGAATTATCAGTTGTCGATTTTACAATGGAATAATCGACCTCATTTGATTTGTCAGCATTTTCTGATTCAGAAGAATCATTTGTTTGTTCGAGTTCAGATATATCGTCTTCTTCATCATCGACAATATCAAAAGATTCATCTTCATCGTCGAAAAATTCCGTACTGTTTCTCTGGTACGGCTTGAAAGGATGCCTAAAACAAAAATGTAAAATAGCAACTGTACTTTGACGATGATCACAGTTCATTGTGAATAAGGGTATTGCTAGTATTTTTCGGTCGAAACTATGAACACTATGGTTTCGCTTCTCTTAATGTGCACATGTATTTTGAATTAATCATTGACTATGTTACGAGATATCTTATGTTCAATTCGAGAAATTTTCTGTCACTTTCGGTACCAATGAACCTAACACTTATAACTATGAAACCAGGTTGACTACTCCTGCAACCCGTCTATAATATGTCAAGTTAATTTTTTTAATAATCCAAGTTAATCATCAAAACAATTGTGAAAAACAATGAATTTTGACAGAACACAAAACAAAACACTTATTAGTTTACAATCCTCTGATTTATTTTGATAATTTTTGTACGGTTAATTTGCTCAAAATAGGAAACAAAATACAGAATCTCATGAAAATTATCAAGGCCTAAACAGGTACTTGAAAATGAAAAATACATTCATTGTTACAGCAAATAACAATCGAAAATTATAGCAATATGATATTTGATGATTTTATTCTCTTATTCTCGTTTCTATTAAGAACATTTTATTACGATGGAAAATTTTGAAAAGTTCAAAGGTAACATAACAATTCGAACGATTGAAATTCTTTATCCTTTTGTCTCTTCCATGTTGAACACATGTGGTAAATTCATGATCTAATAGAAATGTAAGCAAGAATCTATAGCAGAGTGTTAGACGTGTACGGTCACCCTCACGAGACAGCGTATATAACGTGCAATGCGAAAGAAGAAGATAGATTCTTTTCATATCTGTGAATATGTCATTTGTAAACAAGAGATGCATAAGATGACTATTTTGTTGTTTGCTTCTACTGTATAATTAACTATCTACAATTACCATAAAGAGAGATTTAGTGGAATTTTTCTGTGATCCATATTTTTCTCTTTATATTGATAGAAAATGTGATATTCTATGACGTATTTAGTTTTAGTCTGAGTGCTATACTGAATGATAGTTTTTAAATTAGATATTTCATGAATAGTATGTTACGTAGAAAAACGAATCAAGAAATAATGATTTTTTTTCTTTGAACACTATCTTCTATGAAGATAATAGATCTTCATTTGCAACAGTGAGATATAAACCTGTAAATTACTTGAAGAATAAGGTCTAAAACAATCTTTTGGAATCACCTTCGCTTATTTTCGTTAATCACTTTATTCTATTCGGTAACGGAGTTTTCTTGAGAAAATCAACTGCTATAACTTACCGATCCTTGTTGGGCTTTTCCCAAATACAAAGACCATGATTAATGATAAGATTAAATGTGTGAGCAATACACGGAAAACGTGGACCGAAATCGCCAAATTCTGTTGCAGCCTTTATATCACTGGCGTTGTCGGTCGTAATACCGGCATGTGAACAATTCTTTAGTCCAAATCGATTCAGTTCATAAGCTATAAATTCGTTCAAGTTTTTGCTTAACTTTCTACTTGTTAAACGACGAAATGATAAAAGAAGAGAGACCGGCTTCATATCATGATTAAATACATGAGCAGTAAGACACATATAATGTTGTCGTTTTGGACTTTTCCAAATGTCCGTAGTGTACGCTATTGGACGATCTTTTGGTAATGTTTGTTTAAGTTCGATTATGTATTCACGATACACATGTTTAATTCTTTTAGCAAATGTTCGGCGATCTGGTGGTCGATAGCCAGATTCTAATTTTTCAAATAATTCGTGAAACCATTGATGAGAAAAGTGATTGTATGGTAAACCACCGTGAATGATACAGTTTAACAGCAAACGATCGATTTCACCACGACGTGTTCGACTGATGATAGTGTTAGTTTCTGGTGATTTTTTTGTTTTTCGATCGAAAAACGATTGAATGTCATCACCGATTCGATGACGGATAGCGAGATGACGGCGAAGATTGTAATTTGATGAGCCATTAGTTTTCTTTAACTAGAAAATGGAAAAGAGAAAATAAGATTTTTTTGAAATAGGATTGAACATTGATCACTCGTATCAACGTTTCAGTTATATCGGATGTTCGTCGCTAACGTATTAGACAATATCCCTGCAGACTACATTTTGTTGCAGAAATATATTACAGTTATTGATTCGACGAAAAAGAATCTATTAATGTTGCTCTAATCAATGAAGCGAACAAATGAGTATCAATGAGTTTATGGTATTCAAAACAGTTTATATATATATAGCGAACTTTCAATTGTCAAAACATGTGTGATTTATTAGGATCAAATGTTATATAGTTAATTCAGAAAAAAGAATTTTCCTTTTTGTCTTCACTTAAAAAGCGACATACGATTTCTGTAAATCAAAAATGTAACTCGGTTATATATTCTCTTCTAACTTTTGAAACATTGTTATCGTATACCTATACTTGCACTTGAAATCAGAAGAATGTTGACACTAGTAGTCGGAAAAATGCAGGTAAAATATAATGAATGTAAGCAAACATCGGACAAAATGTTGTTATTGGTACACAGTGTATGAGTTATAGGAATCAGAAATTGAATCCGATCTCAGCCTTTTGCTAAGATTTGATAAGGTCATAGGTGTACTCTTATTGCACAAAGATCTGTATCTGTTGTTTACGAAGGAACTTTTAAGAATACTATACTCTGCTTCAAAAGCAAATTTAATTATCTAATATGAAGAGGCTTCTGTATATCGAGACAATTTGAATTCATAGCAGAGTCGCATTGAGCTGAAGCTAACAAATATTTCATTTCATTACTTTTTTGCATACCATTTTAAACTATCACACATGCATTAGTCTAAAAAAGTTATATTAGTGAATCTGATTTTATTCAAGAGTATATCATACGTTCATAGATGACATTAAGATTGGAGAATGGATTCTGAACGATACAAAGGCTTTCAATTGAATCGGCTAGATAATTTAAGAATGTTTCAAGTAATCAACTGTCTATATTCAAACAATTACACCTATCTTCTTTAATGTATCCCATCTCTATACTAAATTATAGGAAAATAACAGTTTCAAAGAAGCATGACGTATTTATGTAACTTATTCCAGCGACGTTTTAACATTTGTTTCTACTCTAAGAGAGAAGCTTTGTTCTAAATTATCATTCTTATATCTTTTTCTAATATAAAAAGCTACTCCTATGTTAAAAAAGAAATTATTTTGAAGTGAAATCACTTTCATGACTTTCTCTGACACTATTGTTGAAGTAATAGAACGTTCATTTAGAATTTCTCTTGAGTGAATCAGGACTCGTGATGCTGCCAGTTAGGGTCAATCTTTATATAAAATATTGTTAAAAACTAAATATTGTATTTTACCAAATACTGTATTCTATGTTAGACCGTAAAAAGATTATCCTTATGATTCGAAAACGAACGACCAAGTAAATGTGTACATATATATTTTTGTCTAAATATCATGAGCTCGTTGATGTCTAACGGTCACTCCGTAAAAGTAAAGAAACATCGACAATATTTTTTGTCGAAGTTATCACTATATCTGACGTTCATGTTGAAACGAGAGCTAGAACACAAAACGATTCGAAAAGAAAAAACCGACACTTTAATAATGCACCGTATGTAAAATATTATTTCCTTCGAATTTGTTGAACAAAGTGAAGATTTAGATGAATTTATTACATTTTCCGAGAAGAATCCTATTGATTGCATCGAATTCATTAAAATATTCATTTTAACCAATAATATTCCTGAAAATAAGTTTTTTATCTATCATTTTTCAAAGATTCCTTTTTTCCGCTTCTTCTTCTTCATATAGAATTCATGAGTCATCAAATTTCTATGTTTCGATTTTATTGACTCAACAATATGGCAAAGTTTGTATCTCATTAGTTTTACGTAGACTAGTTGCAGTGTATGTTCACCAATGTTACATCGCGACGACAAATATCGATGATTAAAACTTACTTCATTACAAATATTACATGTATATGTATTATTTTCATTTGGAGTGAAATGGTTCATCACCGTGGTGATTGATAGATTACCAGATCCTTCGACCCCGCCCTAAAAATTTGAGATAATTGTATAATAGAATGAAGTATGCCGAGTAGAAGACACATGATGTGTTTCTCGAATTTCCTATTACATTAAAGAATAGAAAGATTTCATGGAAGTAAATTACCGCTTGTTCGTCTTCAGATGATTTTTCAAAAGCATCGAGTTTTTGAGATGATCGATTGCGTTGCGATACATCAAACATAGGATCATCGTTGATTGTCAGTTGGTAGACGTCTGTATCGAGTTGCTGACTACTGCTATCGAAGGTAACCAATGGCGAAGCTGATTGATTTGAATGAGAGGTTGCAGGAGCAACGTAAGGCACTGATCGACTTGATACCAATTTTCGCTTTGCTTTCGGTGTTTGAGGTCGTTTTGAAACTGGTCGATGAACGTTAGAGAGAGAAGCCCGAGAGATGTTCGATGAAGACAAAGATCGCGTCCGAGCATTGGAAACATCCCGATCTGGATCCGGATCGATTGAACGTGATGGAGTTGGTGAATTCATATTTAAGTAAACGAACGAATAAATTAAACTTGAACCACCATAAATACTGTACAACATCTACAACGGTATTACTACTTTTATGAACAAACCCATCGTGATCAAAGTATTCTGTCACTGATAATTCATGATAGGTATCAGTNTTTCTAAATCGAGCTGTTTGTTAATTCTTCGTGCGACACTGTATATGAAAATCGTTCACTTTCCAACTGCAGTAACGTTTCGAAATTCGAATTCGTTGCATTTAAAAATCGAACAACCAGTAGATTTTGACCTTGTTTATCGAGTAAGAAATTAGTGTCAGATAGGCAATTACATTACCAGCTATATCCTAAGCTGGTTGCAGAAAACGATTCTACGTTATCATAATGAAAATTAGAGAAGATGATAGAATTTAGAACTTTTTTCTTTTATATTTTACTCAAACAATATTCTTTGCACTTATCTAGCAGAGAATATCTTAAAAGCTTCACAAAAGTGAATTAAAACGAACGTTTAAAATCTGTTCGTCAGAGCAACTAGTTGAAAACAATGCATTATTTTCTTTTAATAGAAAAGAACTTCGTTTCAATCCAACGATCAGATGATCTAAGAAAAGAATTTTTTTTATTTATACAGTTAAAGTTGATGTTTTATTCAGATTGAAGAATAAGGTCGTTGTACTTCCATGTACTGTTAATTTATGACATTGAAAAGATCTCTGTTCTGGTTTCACAATGTGACGCCCGAATACAACGTCTATTACGCAGAGGAGCTGCATAAATTCCTACTAAATGCAGTGAAAATAAGGCATCAAGTAGGGTATCGTTTTACAAAACCCAAGATGAAGAGAATATCAGAAGTTGTTTACGAAATCATAGTATATGAATTTACGATGAACAATCAAACAATTGTATTGATTGATACGATTCAAGAATCGACTGATAAATCTTTATTTAATGGTAACTTTTTCATTTTATGACCAGGTCATTATCGATATTTTTCAAATAACGCAAGTAATCATCATAATAAATATGATTCGCATAAAGCGAACGGGTTACCGAGTCTTATGTAATATAGTTATCTCAAATAAAGTGACAGCTAATCAATTTCAACTTAAACATTATAAAAAGCGTTAGTTAACGTTGAACTAGATTGACCATTATTGTTATCTCCAATACTTGGCACGAGGCAGTAACGCTCACGCTCACGTGAGCGAGAGCCCAATACCGCTCACGGTGAGCGTGAGCCGATATCGCTCATGAGCAACTCATATGAGCGTCAATGAGCGTGAGCTGTACAGCCCTATTCGTAAGAGAGAAAAATTACTCAGTAGGTTTCTCCAACTAAAATTTACTGTGAACACCCGTAAAGGCTATCATTGTTAGCGTCAGTATTGAATCCCACTAACGTTAAATGATGATT
>OENT01002041.1:0-29549 GCA_900239685.1 Rotaria macrura | reverse complement strand
CCGTGTCTCGGAAACCCTTAAAGGGTTTCAGATAGTAACAAACTCGGAAACCCTCTCCAGGTTTTGTGGGATACGGTTTTTTTAGAGAGTACTTGAGTGGCTTCTATGTGTATCAACTCGAAAGCTATCCTATCTCCACGCGGTTGCGAGATTACTTCTAGTAATAGACGACTACCTCTATAACAACTGGCAAGTAGCATAGAATTTTTACGTCGTTTCTTTTGTTTTGCGAAAGTGACGCTTGTTGAAAAACTGATAAAATTGGATAAAATTTTGACTAAAGATCCCCAAAGTTTAATAATTGACATTTTTAATTGGTTTTCTGAATGTTTGCATTTGATTTCTCTACTAGAACACTTCTACTCCGAAAGATATTGATCAGTATTACAGAAAATCGTCAATTTTTCATCCGATCTCATTTCAGTAAACATAGAAATTTCAAGTTATCTCGTTGTTTTGTGACGATCACTCTCTGGTAACGGTTAACCTATAACCCCTAGGTCGAGAGAAGATATGCTAATAGTATCAAAGTCACATAATTAAACTAATTTAGAAAAATAATCAAACGTCGTTAAATCAACTGCTCAAGTAGCAGTTGACTGGATCGCTCAGTTAATTAAGCAGATACATTTTTATACGTGGATAGAATAGGACAACAGAGACGAGCAGAGCAACGAAGTACCTTGCGACGGCATTCAGTTTTGGATTTTTTTACGAAAAGAGTTCATTGAATAGAACGATGGTAAAACATTTCAACAATAGGAAATAAAAATGCAGAACAAGAGCTTGTATTACTTCTTTTCTATTAGGTTCTAATGTGATCATTCTTTTTAACTACCGTTTTTCCGATTGCAATATACTTTCACAGTGATAAAAGATGTATGTAATACATGTTTCATCTTATATCTCTAATCACCACAGTATCTCTCGTAGCATAATCTTTTATTTGATCTTTATTTTTCACAGATCAATGAACCAGTCATCTTTATCCTTCATTATAAAGGAAAATAAAGATAAATTATCACAATTATTCTTACTTATTATGGGTGGACAGAGGTGTTTGCTGGAACTTGACAGTGGATAACACACAGGACTATTATGACATCGAGGATGATGGACACAGGTATGGTTAGGCTGATAGCAAAGGTTAATCGAAGGTGTGCATGCAACTAGCTGAGAGCAAGTCGCCATGCTAGAACCACATATACCAGCATTAGTAGCAGTTGTCATATGTAAACAGACACAAGCTGGATTGGACGAGCATTCACCATATTGAGATATTCCATGACATAGCTGAGATTGCACTCGAACTATTGACGCACTAAATTAATAGCACGGCAGATAAAATGAGACAAGAATGAAGCCAGCGAGGTTTAAAAAACAGGTTCTCATGAGCACTAAATGAGCAGTAGATTAATGAATTTTAAAATCACCTGTATAGAACAAATAAGAAACAACGAAATACTATTGAGATCATTGCTTGCAATTACAATTGAAACAGAAAAAGTAGTGGTACCCACTTTTATATCAAACGAATTGAGAACGAGTTCTGCATTTGTCAAAAGGCAGAAAACGTATAAAATACTCTTTCAATAAATAGAAATTTGATATTGATTAAGTGATTTATTGATTATTTAGTTTTTCTCCACAAAAGTTAATCTTTAGAGAAGAAAAAAAGAGTCATTAAAACAACATGAGATTATTTTACAACACTAGCATTCAATTGATTCGCGTCATCACTTGAAACATGAATATGGATTTTATCATTCGTTAAACTATGGAATGATGACTTAGTACAACTTGAGAGACAAGACTGTTCATGAATACTCTAGACATTCCGATTATAAATAGCGCATGTGAATTTTAAACTTGATAGAACCAAAGTTAAAATCAAGATTTTATGACATTTATCATTTCTAGCTTAGATTGCACTTATCATCGCTGCATTGTAAGGATGTTTTTGTTTGAGTTTTATTACACCAAATCTTATTTCTAGTTTAGAATGTCGTGCGTGCACGTTGTTATGGGTACTGATATGACTCAATATATTTCTTTCATGTGACTTCTATATCTAAATTTGAACTGGGAGGATAAATCAATAGACATAAATTGCTATAATAGAATCTCAGAATATTTATACTAAGCAGAAAATCCTTATAAATCAACTTATTATTGTTTTAATAATATAGACATGGTCAAAGATCGAAAGTGTTTTAGATTTTATAGTAAATCTCATTTTAAATGTTTATTAATTATTAACCAAGAAAAACTGTCGAGTTTTATGTATAGAGTTGAAATCATCTCAAAACTGCAAACAACATTTGTCGCAGTTTTCATAGTATGAAATTTCGATGAAACCTGGAATCAATAGACGCCTATGCTTTATTTTATCATTTTTAAAGAACTCAATAGACGTAAAATCAGTTGAAAGCAAGACGTTTGAGAAAATCTTTTCATATATTATTATAATTGGAAAGAAACAGTAGGGGAACCATCGAAGATATTTTCAAAAGAAAAAATCTTAAAACTCATATGGAAAACGAACATAAGCATATTTGATTTGAATTAAATTTTATCGTGATATAATTTTTTTAAAACATACTTTTATAGTGAAGTTCCTGTTCAGTGTATAAATAGGTGGGACGCCTTTCTTCACACTTCATCTACATGATGAAATTCGAGTCTTGTTTTCATTTTTTGTACATTACTGAATACTACGTTCTTAGTTGTTAAGTGAATTCAGTTGTGTCATAATAAGTAAAAGGGCACCCTATCATATCGTCCCCGTTCATTTCTTCCCGAATTCATTTTGTCCCCGATCATTTCGTCCCATACAAAAAATCAATCGTGGCGATTCTGTATAAAATAGAGTGCCATGTGCTACAATCTTCTTTTTTTAATATATAAAAATATAATTCCAATTAATAACAGTTCAAGAATTCAATTTCACGTTAGCAGCCACGCGGGCCAAATAACCCTCAAAGAATTCGAAATTATAAGAAGCAGCAATTCATTTTAATCGTGAATCAAGAGCAGCATGTATCTTCTTTTTAGGTTTTGGCTCTTGATCCACTCGACTTTGTCCAATGTGGGTATCGATGTATGAACGAGAAAAACACAAAGTCTAACATTCACACCCATTTCCTCTTGCAGTCGCTGCTTTCACATCGAAATATACGTTTTTCATCAGTCGATAGGTGTTGCGTGTACACGATTCCATCATGATACACAATCGGATGTCCACTTTTACTCTTTAAAATTTCAATATCAATCATTTGGTCGTATGGTTAACAACACTTGCTAAATAGGACAGGAGAAAAGGTTCATGTCGTAGATAAGATTTCAGTGTGAATATTTCCTTTCTTTTCTGTTAGCCTTTTATTCAAGTTAGGTATGCATGTCAAAGAAGGAGTATCGACAAAGTGTAGAGGGACACAGTGTATGTTACAAAATAAGTTTGGGATGAAATGATCGAGGGTGAAATGAATTCAGGAAGAAATGAGTGTCCACCATCTTACTTAAACATTTTCCCATGATGCAAACGTCTTGATACATTGAAATATACGAATTTTTTTCCAGAAGAAATCAATAATTGAAATATGACTCACCTTAAAAAGAGAAGATCAAATGAGACCCAATGGAGATAAAAGAAAAAGTTAAGAAAATTGAGAGAAAAAATATCGATGATGAATATGTATCTATGCGACATCGATCGAACAGAAACCAATTCGTAAACTAATTCGTAAATTTCTTTTACTTATCGAAAAAATGCATACAATATACCTTATTTGCCAACAGTACCTAATGAAGAGGAACGATACACTACTGTTTTCATGCCTGTATGCAACTTTATTTCTTCCTTTAAGTGAAATAGTCGCGTTCTTTGATGACATTAAACGAACACATGACTTTAATGCAAGAGTTATTCTGTTTTCGGTTGGTTCTTGTTTTTACATTTGTGCAATAGGAGTGCGAAAAACCGTGTGACGATCTGGACATTTAATCCATTTCTATCAATTCTTAGTTGTCTGCTTTTTATTATCAAAAACCGTATTTGCACTTCAATCAAGCCTAGTAATGTGAACTGAAATAGTGTAATTAGAATTCGAATAGTAATAGTGAACTAAATTAATGACTGTTATTTAACTTTTCGATGCAGTGGCGCATTTGTTTAGAAATTCGATACCGTGAGGGTAGCCAGCATGATTCTAGAAAATACGGCACTTATTCATATTTGTCTTTTTGATTGTAGTATTTTCTATGAATCCGAAAGGTTATTGAGTAACACTAAGATAACATAAAATTTTCAGGAAGTTTAGAATTTTTATTATTAAGTTAGCCTTGATCATCTCCTGATATCATTCATCTATTATCATCACAAGAAATCATTAAGAATCTCTTTGAAATGCTTGTTGAACACAAACTGCCACAAGTCAGAGAATTTTTGATAATATGCACCAATAATATGTGACGAAATAAATTCTGTTTCGCGTTAGCGAAGTTTTCTTTTAGCAAAGGAAACAAAACTGATATCATTATTAGAGAATCTTCATCACCAATAAGACACTGATGGGAATAAAATCGTCGTAGAAAAATCTAGCATTTAATGACTTATAAAATTAATCTATTTAGATGTAAGTGAGACAGTTTACGTAAACTCAAGATCTTCGGAGATTCGACGACTCAAACAAGTATTTCGTGGCTTGATTTCAACAAATCACTACAATATATAAGCAATATGTCAAGTGATTCTAGCAATGAGAAAACAACACTTATCATGTTATCGGCACCATCTGTCAAGAACAATTATTACGCAGATGTGTTTCCGCAAATAATTGACTACATGTCAACGTTCGCCAAAATTGTACATGAGAAAGATAATGTGGGTATTTTGGTTGATTCCGCAACGTTGCCGTATTTCGAAGGCAAAGTACCACAAGGTATTCTTCTTGAAGCGAATATAGAAGATATTTGGCTTCGAGACTTTTCACCCGTTATTCCTTCGCGACAAGTGAAGTTCCGATACGCCCCAAATTATCAGCGTGCAGCGATCACTAAATCAATCGACAATAGTTTCGAGAGTTGGTTTTCAGCAAATAATTTTGAATATCATCAAAAATCGGATATCATTCTTGACGGTGGCAATGTGGTCGACAATCCAGACGGGTCACGCGTTATTCTAACTGATCGAATCCTTGCCGATAATCCTTCGTTGTCAAAAGCCGACGCAAAACATGAACTTAAACAGTTATTAGACATGGACGAAGTAGCGATTATTCCTGAAGTACAAGGTGATACAACTGGACATGCCGATGGTATGGTAATGTGGGTAAAAGACGATAAAATTTTACTGAAGGAAACACCGGAACCATTGCGAACAGAAATCTTACAAGAGCTTGGAGCTTCATTTTCTGGGGTAAACATCATAGAAATACCTGACTTCTATGAGCATGGAAAATGGAAAGGTTTTACTTCAGCTTGCAAAATATTTCTGAATTCTATCGTAACTGATAACTACATTTACATGCCGACATTCGCATGCTCATACGATACGAGTATGTTGGAGCTGATTCAGTCACACACGAACAAGATGGTGGTACCTGTGCCAGCAGAGGGCGTCTGCTTCATGGGTGGTAGTGCACGCTGTCTCAGCTGGCAAGTGAAAGGACCGCTTCAAGAAAAAATATTCGAGTTAATGGAAGACTGAAACTTAAATTTAAACGTTATCTTCTTCGTTTTTAAAAACTTTTATTGGAATTTTTCAGAATTTATTTAAAATAAACATGATTACATTTGAGAAATGTATCTTTCAATTTCTATTATTAGAATTTTTTTCAGAATTTATGAAGAAAAAATATTCAAAACGTGACATTTCGCAGAAATCAATAGATGTCAGCTATTGAATTCTACTGCTAAGTTGGTCATATGGTAATCACAGAAAATGAGAGAATAGTAAATTTTATGATAAAAGTTAAACAATGCAAGCCCAAACAAAAACCAAAGCCTCAAATGCATAACTTCACAATTGCAAGCATTGTACCTACCCAGGTCCAAGAAGCACGGTCGTTAACGGCCGTTTCCGTTAATTTTTTCGCCGTTTGGTATGCACCGTATTACGGTCGTTTTTCAATGTGCCGTAAACGACCGTAATGGGCTGAATACTACATTTTTTGGCCGTGTTGCAGTCGTAATTAGCCGTTTACGGCGCAGAAAAATACGGCCGTAATACGGTGCATACCAAAACGTCAACATACGACGGTTTACGGCGATTAACGATCGGAAGCGGTAGTATACGTTATCTTAAACGTTCGTTTACGACCGTATTTGTTCGCCGTAATGCTCGCCCTGGGTAATCATGATTTTTACTCGATGAATCTACAATTTTTGTCCTGGAACGAAATTGGCACCTTGATACAGACACAATTGATCTAGCGGCCATTTAGCATCAATCTGGGAAATATGTAAAGTAGAATATGCCATCCATGTTGATGATACATTGATGATAAGCAATATAATAATGTCCTAATATTCTATGATTAGAAGCTGATCGTAGTCAAATTAATCTTCATTAATTTTGAATTGAGCCTAAAGCACACAGATTTCTGTAACTTAATGACTTAGTTTAGCTTTCGAATTTCTCATTCTGATGCGTGCTGAAATGAAACCAGTTTAAATGCTATTAGAGAACAATCGAGGCAGACTAATGTCATAAGAACTTCTCATCTATTATGATGAATACAAAAAGCAGAAAAGGAAGATAAAGCCGATATTTTTCATTCAAAGTTATAGTTTACGTCCCTACGAACGCTCGATCAATGAAGCTGCTGTTTATCATAAGCACAGCAGTTGCCAAAAGTCCCGCCCCTACTAGAACTTCCTAGAAATTCTAGAACCTTCCATAAATTTTATATAAATATATAGCACTAATCACCTCCTGATCAGAACTACTCTTCATTTCTCCTACACTGTTATTAATCATTAACTATAACATAATATGTAACTATGGCCTTGGAAGTATACCAGTGGTATGCAACTGTCTGTTTATCTCAACACCTGCTAGGATCGAAGCTCAGCCATACGGCTGTAGCGAAGGTAGTTCTGTGTGACGAAAAGACGGTGAAACGTTAGCTCAAGTGGTGGAAGCAATCAAAATATTTGGCCGATGCACCAAGATATCTGGACGATCATGTGTAACAACTCCAAAACAGGATGAACAATTTGGACAAAAAAGGAGTCAAGATCAGTCAGAGAAAGGTACGATGACGCTTGAACGAAGCGGGAGCAAATGATAATCAATCTTTGTCAAAGCCAATACTCACCAAGAACCACCGAGAGAAACGTTTGAAATAGGCTGAAGATTAGAGAACTACGGACTGTAACCAAGTGATCCTTTTTGACGAGACCACCATTCGTATGAATTCCGTCAAAGGACTGGTTTGGAACTTGTGTGGAAAAAAGAAGGTTGCGCGAACTGTCAAGAATCCTATCAAGGTCAATGTTTAGGGTTGCTTTTCAGCTCGAGGTTTCTGTCGCGTCATATGTTAAAAGGAGAGCCAAAATGCTTATTTAATGTGTCATATTTACAAGTATGGCCTCTTATCTAGGGCACGGAAACAATTTGGTTATGATTCAACGTTGTGGAAATTACAGGAAGATAATGAACCCAAACAAACATCAAAACTGGCAACTAATTGGAGAATGAATAAAAATGTTCACAAAATTGATTGGCCGTCGATGTCTCTCGGCATTGCATTCATCGAAAATGTATGACAACTTCTCAAAATGAAATTACGAAAGAAAAATCTACCAACTTATCAATCTTTAGTTTCGGCAATAAAACGAGAATGGAAGTCCTTATCACCACAATTGGCTATTAAATCTGTACATAGTATCAACAATCGAATTTCTGAAGTTATTGAAAATGGTGGAGACTTTATATTGCATTGATGATCATATTGTACTATAAGCTGTAGCATAATAAAAATGTTTCCTTCTTATCTCTTCTTTTGGTTTAGTTAGACTAGGGGTGGGACTTTTAGCCATTAATGTAGGTTTTCGTTCTACAAGTTTTCTCATGATTTTCAGATTTCTACAAACACTATACTGAAACAAACTTTATATGTGCTAGGTGTTTTACCAGTCTACTAAAAATTAAAACTTGGAAAACTCTTCAGCAATCAGATCGATTTATAGGAGATTTTCATCAATTCTTCTTCGCGTGTCACCATGTTTAGCTGTGCTTCAAGAGTCCTCTTACATTTACAAATTATGGACCAGAGAATTTGAACCGATGGCTATCACTATATTTGAATAGAATAGTATTTATATATAGAGTGTCTATTTTGAGAAGCAGCGATACTTTTTCATCTGCCTATAACATCATGTACACTCTCAGAGCCATCCCTTAGAGATTTTGAAGATGACTGATGTGTAAAATTGTATGTCTGCTAAGTGGCTCCCTTATGGCATCTATAGACAGTTGACTAATGGAACTTTTGATTGAAAGTCAAGTGTGATCTTGGAGGCGTGACATATCTATTATTCATCCTTTCTCAAAGCATTAACCGTAACTACACAGTCACATTAAGACCCCAATCAAGATGCCTTAGAAATCAAGAATTTGTACTCATAAACCTACTGTCTCATGCATGGCTATCACAAAAGATGAATATTCTATAGATCATTAAATAGTACAACCTAGAGAGCTAGCGAGAAGACTAGGCTAGATTGAGAAGAGAAATTCAATAAGGAAAAATCAAATCTGCACCTATCTTAATTTTCATTACTAATGAAACACATTGTAATAGGTAGCATCATCAGATAAATGCGATAGTTATTTTACAATTTAAAATAAAATTTTGGATACATATAGCTTGGTATGCCTTGCCGTGACTCACAAAAATATCGAAATCCTTTGATGACGCATGATTTTTAAACAAAAACGCATGGTATTATGACGTAGACTTCTTTGGTAACGAATTTATCTTAGCAGTTAATTATACTCGTACACTATCAAAAGATGCTTTCTTTTCTTTTTCCATCTTACTCATATGTTTTTTCTTTTGTACGATTCTGTGCATTTCGTGTCTGCATTTTGATTTCCATCTCTTTACCCATTATTCTTCTTTGGCATCACCTTAGACCTATTTATTATCAGATTTTAGCTTCACACTTTTCTATGAAATTAAATCAGTTAAACATAGGACATAATAGTCAATATATATTTATACAATTTAGCTATGGACAGAAGTATACTGATGCACATGGTTGCCGTCGAATTCTTGAGACTAATCGATGTTAGCAAGCATCTTTCTGATAAAAATGTAGTATAAAAACGAAGTTACTAATGATTGACTACGAATGGCCTTTAGATGCATATATAGGGTCATAAGTGTAAACGTGTGTTACAAACAAATGCCACTATTGTTACTATATTCGTTGTATTTTAATGAAATTCTTATTTTCTTGTTCAATATATTCGTGAAAAGAATAGCAGCATACTTTTATTCTTTCCCTTCTAGAAAATTGAGGAAAAAAAGGAATTCGAGTGAAACTCGTAACAATAGCCGTCGTAAGATTCAAGGTAGAATCGAGAACTTTTCTTAAGATATCAATTAAAACCCATCGAATCATCAATTGAAGTGTTTTTATTCCCCAACTAAGTTTTATGACGAAATACGTACGTTTCAATCAGTGAGATTTTTTTCTAAGCAAGTAAATAAATAATGATTTTGTATGGTATGCATTTGAAGAGAAACCATTTGTTGAATTATATCACGATTCATGGGCATTGTTTTTGAAACTCAATAATATATTTAACTTGCTTCTTGTGCATTCTATTTTCATCTCGAAACGGGGACATAAGTTGCGCAAAATCATAATTTTCAATGTCAAACGTATTTTGTTTGACAATCTAAAAACTACGGTTGAGATCTTACTACTGAAATCTTTCGATACGAAAATACTATGATTTCTAATCGACATTGCTTATTCCAAGGATCTCGTGTCATTAAACTCCATGATCGTCATCATTCACAACGCGGTAAACCTTTTGTAAGTTTCTATCTTTTCTCAAACATCACAACATACAACCTATCTATGGTACTGTTCTATAGACACGTCATCGTTCATCAAAAGTCCATCCTATATTCAGCTCTGTGACCAATAAACAATTTTATTCGGCTACAGAAAATGTTCACACAAATTATAATGAGGTATTTAAATGTTGAAAGGATATTTATATACTTCAAACAAATTGATGTACAATACTGCAATCCAACATTCTGAGAAAATTATGGAGACTTTGTGGGTTTATGAATCTCTATTCTACTCTCATAATCGTCAATAATATCCTCAGACATACTCAATCTCACCCCGAACATTGCAATGTCAAAAGGCTCCTTGTTGCATTTCAAATGTTACCAGCCGCATTGCCAGTGTCAACAGTAACATTCTAGTTCCCTTTAGTAGTATATTAGGTGCTAAGTATTCCATTGGAAATGTTAATCAACTCTGACATCACAGGCTTTTCTTGAAGCTTTAAACACGATATATCTAATATTTCAGATAGCTTCTTTGAAATCTGAATACTACACGCAAGTAACCTTTCAAACGCGACTTCAGAAGTGTGTGTTTATTTTTAGCCTGAAAAGGTCATGTGTAGCATTACAAATGGTGACTGAAAATTCACATTCAGATTACAGCGACACATTTTTGTCCTCAACTATATTCAAACTATATAGTATTAGACGAAGCATACGATTAGGGTTGTTGAGATAATCGATGTGATCTGGTAATTGAATAGGAGTACGTTTTTGTTATCTGTACATCGAGAGATGTAAAATCGAATCAGTCAGTGGTGTATTGAATGTTTTTTGTTTGATTTCGTTTTATAGAGGAGTATGATTGGTAACAGTGACTTTTGATGTCAATTTTCTGGTTAGAATTGATTAGCATTGTGAAAACAGTATTTTTGTTCAAGAATCTTTAAGAAAGACCTTGCCTTTCCCACTGATAATAAGCATCGAAATACAATGATGGTGGTCATTGTATAGTAGCAATGCTGACATCTCTCAGCAGTGAAACACATGTTAATAATAGGAAATATTAGTCATTCTGTTAAGATGTAGTTAATGGATGCACCGTTGGTCGGTGGAGTGATGGTCATTGCACCATCACAGTTGTATCTCTAATATAGTAAGGTTAAAAAAGAAAGACAGTTCAAACTCTGATAGCTAAAAAATAAAATCCACATATTTCTGTGATTTTCTTCTGCATTTTCATATTCTTTTACATTATCAAGCATCCGCACTTAAGTGAGTTCAATCTTCGTCGTATTCTTCATGTGCTAAGGATCTTAATCATCATCGTCATCATCGGTATTTTTTCATTTATGGTACTAAGTTAATAAGCGCGACTCTCAGAGATCACAACACTTGAATTTTCGATGAATCTATCTCCCAGTTCTTTCTCTGAAATCAACAAGAACTACTGAAATTTTATCCTAAAAGTATTGAAATCAGTTACATATGGAATTGAATAAACGCTTGATATTATTAGTATATCATGACAGTGACTGGTTAAACTTACTATTTAATTTTTTAAAGATTGAATATTGAGATTAACGGTTGAAGAATTTGATTCTTTATTTATTTTCTCGAACTTGTGAAATTCAGCCCTCCATCGATTCACCACTAGCTGGTTAGCTTTGGTGAAATTTCATAAGAACACGATTTCTTTTATACCAAAGACCTTCTTGTATGATGAAAAACTGAGGTGTACAATTCTGGGAACCCGATCACAAACTCTAATTGCTTGAGCCACAATAGCCTTTGGTGAATGAGTCATACCCAAGACTCATCGATCACTCATTAAATTTTAGCGTCGTTTGTTTCGGTAAGGATAAACTGGCTCCCTCAACTGATGCCTACACTGAAAGAAAAAAAGGTGCCACACGAAACCCTAAAGGGTTTCGATTTTTGCAACGAAATCGAAATCCTTTGAGGTTTCGTAGAAATTAGATTTCGTACAAAGGCTTAATTTTTTATAGCCGATAGCGAGCCTTTCGTACTTTGAGTTGTTTACAGTTCACAATTCAACGTTGATTGCAATTTTTGCCGAATGCTATACTTTATTGCGGAAGTATTTTTCCACCAGCATTCAATGCTAAAACCTCCCACTCTCTAAAACAAGAACCAGTCATGTGAAACCCGACAGAAAAGTAATAGCGAAACGCATGATATCGTTGGGACATGGAAGAAATATTTCGACCACAAACTTTCCCAAGTTTTTTCTCATGATTTTTGCCGTTTCTTCCGGGGAAGACACACCAACTAACTCGGAACTCACTAGAAAAGATTAGGAAAGTTTGTGACCAGGAGACTAGCTCCATGTCCCAGTGATGCCATGCATATTCGTACAGACTACAGCAGTTATCAGTCATTTTTTTTCTGCTAGTTCCTTCAGGTTACAGTGGGCAAAACGATTGGCATGGGATATTTGATCTAAATAGAAAAAAGATATTTCATTCTATTGTAACTTCTAGAATGGAACTCACCATTCTNCCCTCCAATTATCAGTAAAGTAAGTTTTCACGAAAAAAACTAAATTCTAAAATGTTTGACTAAAGTAAGTTGGGCTCACGGAATTTGACTCTGATACAAAAATTTTTATTATTTTCACTTGTACTCTTCTTTTTTAAAAATCCGTCTCTGAATGCCGAAACAGGTTTCGTGAGGAAAACAATAATTTCAATGAAACACTTCAAATTTTTGTGGTAAAAAATGTTTTTCTCAAAGCATTGGAACGGAAAATCGTGAAAATATGGATTTCACAAATGGATTCTCCAAGCCTGATATACTTTGGTCGAGCTTTACAGAATTTCGTAATTTTTCTTAAAGCCTTTTTTGATGCTAATTAAAGCAGTAGGTCAACTCGTTACCCAGTTACCCAGTAACTCGTAGCGGCCTGTTGCCATAAGCACGTAACTGGTAACGGACAAGTTACCAGCTACTTGGTAACGTAATGACTTGGTAATGGTAACTTCATATTACGAAGTTCGTACTCCTAATTCTACACAGAAGAATATTTACAAAACGTTTTGTATACGAAATTCAAAAGGGTTTTTGGCAGAACCTCAGGGGTAACGCAAATTTGAAACGGTTCAGGACGAAACATGTTTATATTTCAAAACTGTTCAAAGAATTTTACAAAACCCTGAATATTGCTAAACCTCTTACAGGTTTCTAATGATCCTACGGACACTTATATAGTATAGTAAAACTTGACGAAACCTCGGAGGTTTCGTGTGACACCTTAGTTTTTTTCAGTGTAGTGTTCATTCAAGCCTTTATTGCTGCTTTTACAACTCTAACAGTAGAATCCTGCAGGTTACGACCTTTTTCTACCCTAATCCTACCCTGGTGAATAACTTTATACCCTAGCCCTTCACTAACCAATAGACTTCGTAACTTTGTCCTACCTTAATCTATGCACTTTCTATCCGTTCCCTATCCTACCACAGAGATTTTTCACCTTACACTCTACTATACCCTTAGAGTTTCAAGTCCAAGGGAAAGTCAGTATGAAGTCTATTTCTTCAATATATTTCAGTATATTTTATTGATTTTCAACGAGCATTAAATTCAAAATTTTTAGATATTTCAAAAGTTTCTTAAAAATAAAATACCACTAACAACATCACTGTTTAAATTTTGTCTTCTTTTTGGCAAAAAAAAGATGTCAGAAATTCTTAGGTCTACATATCTAGAGAACGAAAGAGACAAGCAGTGTCACCGATATTATATGACAGAACGATGAAAAAGTGGCTTTCGCGGTAATCGAATTCACACCTCCTGCTATCTGGGCAGTTGACCTAGCCAATTAGACTGGAAGGATCATCTTAATCATCGTTTAGCATTAGTATGATTCAACACTGACGCTAATACCTCCCCTTTTGCACAAGGATTGTTACTATTCGGGTCGTTAACGCCCGACAGTTTACGATGTATAGGAGTATTGTTACTGCTTGCCCCACTTCTCCACCATTGTTAGCTCTAGTTGTCCTAGCCAATTAGACTAGAAGGCGCATCTTAATCATCGTTTAGCGTTAGTTTGATTCAACACTGACGCAAACAGAAATGTATATATAGTTCAGCTCTGTAAAAAGGTTTATCTGTGAACTCATCCGTAATTTTACCCCTACACTTTTTCAGCATCCTTATCCTACTCCCTAACCTAAACTGCCGATACCCTAAATCGTCCTGTAGGTTAGAACATGTTGTGGTAAGTTAGGGTTGTCCTCGAGGACTCTAATGTAACAGAAGCTATTATTGTTTATTCGAATCAGTGCAATTGGTCATTCGATCGACAAGTAGAGCATCTTTATCTTGGCTATCCTTAGGGGTGCAACGGTGACGGTGAATCACCAGTTTACCGTTCAAATGGTAACCGCCCTTACCGGTAACAGTTACGACAGGTAATCGGTCCAATCGGTAACCGTTCCGATCGGAACCCGTTCCACCGAAAGCCGGTATTCATCTTCAAGAGCCGGTACTAGCCGGTATAAGCCATCATAAGACGGTATAAGCCGTTATGAACCGGGATTAGCCGGTATAAGCTGCGAAAAGTAGGGATAAGCCGCTACACGTTATAGCGGCTTATACCAGCTTATCCCTGATTATCCCGTTTAATTCCTGCTTATACCTGCTCACACCGGCTTATACTGGTTATACCTGCTTATACTGGGAAATCCCGGCTTATACCGGTTTATACTAGCTAATTCTGGCTGATACCGGCTTATACCGGCTAGTACCGACTCTTGGAGATGCATACCGGCTATCGGTCGTAACGGTTATCGGTGGGACGGTTACCAATTGTAACGGTTACCATCACCGGTGCATCCCTAGCTATCCTAGATATATTCTCATGCTGAGCACCATCCAATCAAAGTCAAAAGTACAGGCCTCGGAGAAGACCCTGAAAAAAGGAGAGTTTGTTAACGTAATAACTGAATTACATCATAATTCAAATATTATGTGGACAGACGGTCCTGATTTTTTAGGGTCTTCTGCGAGGCCTGAAAGTATTATTTCTTGTGAAAACGTTTTTCTCTTCCATTTTTGTGAAATTCATAGCGTTTTCTAGGAAAATAGTGAGAGTAAGTTTCATTTCGAAGTATTCCGACTTTCAGGCCATGCTTCACAATAGAAAGAATGGGAACTATTTATACATATTGCTGAATATTTCACCTTATGTAGAATATGTCTCTATCACGTTCAAACTCCAAAGGGGCTTTCATAATATAAGCTTCTTTTCTCGTATATCCATCATCCATAAAAATTTTAAACCGTTCCAACTAACAATCATTTGGCAGCGGTCCCCAGGACGAGCATTTCGGCGAACAAATACGGTCGTAAACGAACGTTTACGATAACGTATACTACCGTTTCTGATCGTTAATCGCCGTAAACCGTCGTATGTTGACGTTTTGGTATGCACCGTAAACGGCTAATTACGACTGCAAAACGGCCAAAAAATGTAGTATTCAGCCCATTACGGTCGTTTACGGCACATTGAAAAACGACCGTAATACGGTGCATACCAAACGGCGAAAAAATTAACGGAAACGGTCGTTTACGACCGTGCTTCTTCGACCTGGGTCTCATCAAATTGTGATAACTATGAATAATGCAACATTGATTTATTTTCTTTATATGAATAATTATCATAGCCAATGGACAACGAGTATGAAAATGGTAAATGGGCCGAGAAAACTCCTAACTTCTCAGCAGTAAAACAAAACCATACAAATCTTTCAACAACAGTATTCAATAAGTTATCCTCTAGCAACTATCTTCAATCAATTGGTGATAAATGTGACACAAAACAGTCGAAAGCTCTTCCTCTCAAATCGGTAAGGATTTATTTCTTTTTCAAGCGTTAAACTTCTTATGTTTTTAATTAAAGTACTCTTTAGGAAAATTCAGACAAACGTTTTTTTTACACGAAACTTTTCGAAAAAAAGACCGAAAGAAAAAGCATAAACGACAAAGGTTTGTTCTTCATATTCTTTTTCGAAATAATGTAAAAGTGTCTATAGACTTCTTGGTGCTTATTGTTACATATGCTCTCCTTGTTGTTTGTTTTTCTCGATGCTGGGTTTTTTACTTGTTGCTATCGCAATTGCTGTGATTGCCATTAGTTTATTGGTCAAAGCCAAGCCAAAAATCACAGCAGCAAAAACAACAATAACAACTACAGAGACAACAACAACATCAACGACATCAACAACTACAGAGACAACAACATCAACAACAACAACTTCTACAAGAGCTCCGGGTAAGTCTAATTGTTATTATAACATCGGTGCTTCTAATTGACTGACCACCTAAGTTTACTTGAAAAACAAGGAGAGCAATGGTGTCTATTTTATACGAGTCACTCTGGCTTATTAACTTTAACTAAATATGTTGTTCAACAAATGCGATCAAAACTAAAATTTACTAGACTAAAGTGAAATGTCAGAGCGCAACATAAAGTATCTTGAATCACAAAAGCATCGTAATCTGATTTCACTATTATTAACTGAGAACATATTAGACCTAAGAATGTAGGTAAGATGCATCTAAGTCAAACGTCGAGTAAATTTTTTTTTTCGTTTTTTTAATACGTATTCTTGTTCAGCGTAATGCGCTGATCATTTTATGTGCTTACCATTTTTTTGCAAAGTGGCTTTTTGGTAGAGAAAATCTTAAGATACTGTGAAGTCCTCCAAAGTTCTCAAAGATGGAAAATCCTGCCTGGCCGAGGAAAAAAGTGCCATAACTTTTTTTCTTCTTGTCGTAGAGATCTCACGTTTTCATATTTGGATTCCTCGTGGAAAACGGCATTTAANTTAAATGCCGTTTTCCACGAGGAATCCAAATATGAAAACGTGAGATCTCTACGACAAGAAGAAAAAAAGTTATGGCACTTTTTTCCTCGGCCAGGCAGGATTTTCCATCTTTGAGAACTTTGGAGGACTTCACAGTATCTTAAGATTTTCTCTACCAAAAAGCCACTTTGCAAAAAAATGGTAAGCACATAAAATGATCAACGCATTACGCTGAACAAGAATACGTATTAAAAAAACGAAAAAAAAAATTTACTCGACGTTTGACTTAGATGCATCTTAGCTTCGATTAGAAATCACTTTTAATTACTGGTCTTTAACAGTATGCTATGCTATCTTGCATTCTACTTATTGACGATAGTTGTAATTGCCGGTTTTACATTGAGAGGTACGTTAATCCTTCATCCCATCTCCTTTCCGAGAATAAAATTCTGCTTGAAAATTTAAGTGGGATTTTGGCTTATTTTCGTCCGCAAGCAACTCTCACAACTAATATATGTGAGAAAACTGCAACCTCCGCCCCCTCCCCCTTTGCCACAATAATATAAGCCCTCGAGGGTTTCTAAACCGTTCACCACCCAATAATTTCCGTGAGGGCTTCTATTATGTCCCAAATTTTTTCAATGTTTTTAGGTGCGAAAAAGCAAGTGGTGATAAAGCCAATTTTCGTCCACGATATGTTTCAAACAGGCTTGCATATTCTCAATCAGTGTAAAATTGAGTAGCATGATGTAATTTATTCTGTCGAAAAATAGCTTTTGTTTCATCTGTCTAATGAACACCTTGGTCAAGAGGAAACAGCTAATTTCTGATTTCTTTGATTCTTTAGTTTAAAATTGATTTAAATCAGAAAAATCAGCTGTTTCCCTCTTGATCTGTATGGAACCAGAACTATTAAAAACTTTTTTTTTCTAGTTACTTCGAATTATATATCCCTGAAGGCAGAATTTGACGCTGATTGAGATTATGTAAATCTGTTTGAAAAATATCTCCGAAAAAATTCGTCTAATCGTCACTTGTTCTTTCAAAGAATTTCAGGGATTTGTAGGAGTTTTTGAAGCAACTTTAAAGGAGATTTCAAGATTTTACGTTGGAAAATAAGAAACTTGAACAAAATTATTATCTTAACAATCTAAATTTAGGCCGTCTTACGATTAACATACCAATAAAGCTTTTCCACAATTTTGTAACAGTGGGGGGCTTCTAATACATTTTTCATATTGACCCTTCCAGAGGGCGCTTCTATTATCGAAGTGGAGGTTTATTTGATTATTGATTAATTAATTTTGTATGCCAAAACTTGCTATCTTTTCTATCGCGATAGACTTTGTAATAGTTGCCACAAATGTTCTACGCAAAGTCACTTTGAATGGATATCAATCTTTTATTTTTTAGTATTCGATGTCAATATGTTGTTCAATGGCGATGGTGAAACAGGTCGTTGCTCAACCGATTCAACCATCACTAATCCCACAGGATGGAACTGTGACGGCGGTATCACACAGCTCGCTTATAACAATAGTGCCATCTACTCCAGAGTAAACACTATTCCTGCGGCTGCGTAAGATGATTATGAGCCTCCATTTTTATTGATTTTGTTTATTCAGTGATCCAGGTAGTTGTTTATTCTATGGGGATCTTTCAGCAAATACATCGATGTGGCAAACAGTCAATCTGTCTAATTACGCTGATGTTTCTCTCATTGATGCTGGTACATTGAAATTAAATCTTTCGGCATGGCTCGGTGGCTTTTCGAATCAGCATGATAGCGCTGCAGTTTATATGACTTTCTTTAATCAAAACAATCAAAATATAGGAAATGTGACAAGTATTGGACCCGTTACCAATGTTGATCGAAGCGATGTAACATCATTTCTGTTTCGGCAAACAACTGGACTCGTGCTTGTTGGGACTCGTTCGTTTACAGTCCTTGTGGTAATCACTCGTGCTCTTGGAACTGTCAATGATGGATATGTCGACAACATCGCTGTCTCCTTATATCAATGATGAACAGAAAGATGAATTTGAGACTTCATAAAAGATTCTTATTTTTCTAACAGATTTTTATGTTCGAAAACAATAACCTGGTGTATTTCTCGATTGGTAATGACATCAGGGGAATAAACCGATTACTAATAAATCCCTCCCCAGAATTAAAGGCCATGTCCTTCTATTATGGAAATTCACATCGTTCGTCTTGAGGTGAGCTTGTAATGAGGATGGCCTTGTAGTGCAATTTTTTTTAGTAGAAGCTTGCTAGTTTTTTCTTTACTTACTAATTTGATGCTTTGAGCTCTATAACTAAAAATTCAAATATGCTGAGTTTTTTGAAGCGGTTGATAGCTGCGATACGGCTCTTGTGATTGATTTTCAAGTAAATATTTTCACGTATATTTCATGTGAATTCATGTTTTATTTTCTCTCTTGAACAGAGGATATAATTTTCATAAAGCCGAAAAGCATTGAAAATCAAACATCAGGCATTCATCTGATAGGATTTCAGAAATTCTGCTAATTTTCATCCTCCAAGAGCTTTTTTTTCTAGTCTCGATCCGCACTCATTTCTGTATGATTAGCAGAACTCAAATTTAAATAATTATGTAAGCTAACAAGTATATTTAAACGACGTTCAATATTCCAGAAATAATTACCATTGGGTATCAACTTGCTGAACTTCAGGGCTATTTTTCATCATCAAATGAAACGATGTTGCTGTAGGGGTTAATCGTATTATTCAGAAGCCGTCTCTATGTCTCTTGTGAATCAGAGTTGAATACAGCGACGTATCTAGATGGTGGGTTAGGAATCAGTACCCCGGAAAAGATCTAAATTCCTGAAGCGGAGTAAGGACTGATTATTTTCCATAAGTTCAAAGTTACTTTCGTTTTCATAGAAGTTCCCCTTTAACTAATTTCTCACTGCGTCTCTGCTTGAAGATCTCATAGTAAATTGGGCTGTATTTAAAGCATATAATTGTGTATTTTTGACTGTTGATGCATTCTTGCTCTCTCTCTCTTTCAATTAAGTTTTAAAATAAGATAATCAAACTCAGTTTAGTCTTGAAGATTTTCAGAATATGAATACATTTGTTTAGATATTTAGAGAAACTTAAAAAGAATACATCAGAGATCAAGCCTGATCCTGCATATTACAAAATATTAGTAAAAATTTTAAACACATTTTACAATTTTCTGAAGTATCAATAAATAAGCATGGCCTTCTAATATAATTTTCGCATAAATGACTTTGAGATGGCTTTCTAATGGGGGTGGCCTTCTATTCTGTGGAGGGGTTTAGTAGTAATTAATTTGTAATCATGAGTAATCACTATAGTAATCAAATAATCAGTTTGTTCTACCCTGTTAAAATAGTATTATTCAATCGATTTATTTACAGCAAGAGCTCTCCGATACATTTTGGCAATGACTTTCAAAGCATTGACAAGAAACTTCCAAAGTTTCGTGAAAGATTTACTAAGTATTATGCCGCATTGTATGATTAGATCGGTGGCGTGTGTACAATAATTTTCTTGTTGTATCGACATATACTATGTTTCTTTCATAGCTAGTGAGCATACTAATGGATAGGTTCAATTTAGGGGTGTCGGCTTAGCATTATTATCGTATTAACTAATGCTATTTTTAATGTTTTTCCATTAGACTTAAAAGAATAACTTAATTCTACTTTTACGTGTTAAAAAAATCATTTAAGACTTTCGCATTAATTTGAATTAGTATTAGCATTAAAAATATCACTATTTAAGACTAATTCTAACGATAAATGTATTAAATAATACTTTTTTTAATGATAATTTTAATTCAATACTAACACTTAAATATTAAATTATTTTTTTAACAATAACACAAAAGTATTAGCATTTTTTAAATACTAATGCTAATCCGACAACCCTGGTTTCATTTCATATCTTAATAAACTAAATTTGAGATCGATATAGCGTTTAAGATGCTAGTCTGTTGACACAATGAAGAACGCCAGTGTGTATTACAGAAATTCGAGCTGAATCTTTTAGATCCATAAGAATCAGTACAACTATTTCCATAATCAATAGAAAAGCAAGGTCTTATTCAATTTTATTCGCTGAAAAAATTGAATGGCCTATTTTTAGAGATCTAGTTATAGAAAGTTTCGACGGCGGAAAACTTAATTCAATATATGCTTCTTTTGCAGGCTTGCTTATTCTTACCATTCTGCATCCACATCCTGAACTTATTTTGATCAAAATATTCAGCTATTAAATCTGATGGTTATTTGTTTGATGCTCATTGAAAATTATTTACTCTTGTCCGTAATTTATCGTTTTTTTACTAATAAAAATGAATGCCTGTAACTCTTATCTATCTGTGTTTCAATTCTCGCTCTGTCTTTATGCTTTCCACGTGTGTTTTTGTACGCTCCAATTACATTACATTTTGTCGTTGTCTTTGTTCTTCTTTCTGGTCTATTAGTGTATGGAATATAAATTTACAGCTTATCTCTCGACCATCTGCCTATTATTTCTGTCTTGTTGAAACAGTATTGAGTTGAATCTGGCATTCAGAAAGACACATATTCAGTTAGAATGCAAGTTCCTAATAAGAATCGTGTGTTTATACGTCCATGTTTCGCTTATAGTCATTCTGCGAAACAGTCAGTAAACGAGCTCGAATCTACGACTGAGTGGACATATGTCTTGTCAATTTAATGACGAAACGGTTATTTTAAGATTGAGGAGTAATGAAGTTATGAGTAGTATAATGAGGCTGATTAATGCGTACTTTGGGAGTACAAGGTTTCAAATAAAAACACCAATGCAGAAGCTGCATCAAATCACAACATACGAGTGTAAATGTATACAAGAAGAGTAACTGTATGCATTGATGGTTGTGTATTTTTCTTCGATGTATCTTTTGGATTGATGCTCATATTGAAAACATTGCACTAGGATCAAACGCAACCAGTCTACTTCACTATATTTCTCATTGCTCTATTACTCCTCAAGCTTAAAACATATCCTTTCACAAATTGAAAAACTATAAACACATGCATGTTCAATCATAAATTTTGAGGTCATTTATTTCCTATTCGCATAAATTTTATCGATGTAACATAAGCATACAAAAGCAACATTCTAATTGCTAGCATCATGCACTCTAATCTTGATCGAGTCCTAAAATTTGAACTAAAATGAGAATGCCATTTTACATGATAATCATGGGGAAATTTATCGCTCTTTTTCAACATGCAGACACATAGATTTGATAACCAAGAAAGCATTAGGCAAGGTTGATTTCGCATAACCGATATTGTTTTGGGTTTTGCTCACTGAAGACTAGAAGGTGTTTCTAATACCAGAAACATGTAAGTTCCTGAGGAATACAGAATCGTATAAAACATCCTCAAATTGACTCCAGATGAATTGGTGTTGCGTGGGTATAATTGTAAATATGGAGTGTGAGTTTGAATAATAAGACGATACAGATCGATATCCACATCTTGATCCACACTTCCAACTGTATATCGTGGATGTGTCACTTTCGGATCCATTGGTCCTTTTTGTATACCGGTAGAAATATTATAGGATCTTAGTTCACAGATTTTAGCTTAATTTCACATTTTGTGGTTTGGTGAAGAAATCGTCCATGTAAATGTTGACAAATTCGTTGGGCGAATCATTTTATTAGAACGCCAGCTTTATTCCTTGGAAAAATTACTTGGTGAGAGAGTCGGTGACTTCCAGCGAAACAACAAGCACCATCAACACCAAAACTCCAAAGTGGTTCAATATTGAAGCAAGGCTCACATTGGATTCGAAGCTCAATCTAACGTATATTTTGTATTATTGGAGGAAAATATTTTATGACTATGTCATGGAAAACAGTTTCTTATTCTGGTAGGTTACTATAATAGTTTCAGAGATCTAGGGAAAATGGTGTTTTTGAGCAAGACATATTTTGAAGTGTTTTGAAGCCTCATTAAATTACTATCGGAAGTACGTCGGCTCTTACTAGAGAAGATCTCCTGGTTTGTTCCCGAGATTTTAACCAAAACTATATGGATTTGTCATGTAAAACACTCTGAATTCAAATTAAAAAAAAGTATAGCGACAGCGAAGAGCATGTGTGCCTGTATGAGAATTACTGTAGCTATGGCTGTCAGAATGGGTGTGGCATCCAATCTTGCTGTAAATATGAGTTTGAAGTCAGCTAGTGTCGAAACAGTTACACTCGCACACTTTCAGAACAATCAGACCAAGATTTTTAATATCTACTTCACGAAAGAGAAAAATTCTCAATTTAAAAGCATTGTTCTGAATATTGCGCGTTCAAATCCATTGCGAATTGACTACATTCTCAGAATTTTCAGAAATATTTTCAATAGTTCTTGACACTGCATGGCATTTCACCCATGGGATCCTCGCTAGACTTCTTAGATTCAGTAAGGACGCCTCTGGAGCGCCTATCATTCCATTAGTTTTGATTTAAATTTTAAATAAAATTCACCATATAATCGGTTGGAATGAATTATTCTTGAACTGCAGAGTCCAAATAAAACAATAAGAAAAATGTAGGCAATATCAGATGGTTGGTTGTGGACGAACGGAATCCTCATGAGGTCATGTAGAGGTTGAAAGGAGTGGAACAAAAACGTTATTGGAAAAGATTATACGAGAGAGTAAGTTGCCCGACACACGAATATGGTCTTGCTGTAAAATGAAAATAAGGTCCAGAGGATTGGGTGGGACTAAAAGTAAACGCATAATAACACGGGCGTGACGCCATATTGGAAGATCGTTTTAATAGTACTAGCCGTGAAGAAAAACAATATTATTTAGTAATTCTCTAACCAAAAGTTGCACGGTAACGTCGTGCTACAGTTGTTGCATACCAAAGGATGCGCTGATATGTTCGCCAGAGCCTGGCAATGCTGTCAGTCATTGATGCACGGAAGTACACACAGAAATCCATGTCAAAATTTAAAAAAAGGAACGGACATACACATGCGATAAGTAGAAAAAGAAAAATAGACTGCAGAAAGTAAAAGTCAATTTGATAATAGTGATCATACCACACTGAAATAGTACGATATTCTGATGGATGGTGTGGACAGGGTACGGAGTATATGAGATGATTGCGTCAAGGCGACACTTAGTCGGCTGTTCCAGACCTCCCTCCACTACTACTGCATTTTAATACTTTCGCAAACATGAAATCTTGCTGCTCAAACTGTGATTATTGTTGGTGATAGAGTGCAAGGGAAATACTTTCATGACATTATTATAACGAATAAGGCTAACATTTTTTATGGGTAGGTTCCCTTTAATCGCACCCGGATTCACCTCATCACAAATGAAAAACTGAATTACTGCATTTGCTTGCATTCATAATAATCGCAAATGATAATAGTATTGTATTGAACGACATCTCTTTCACATAAAAGTATGAAGAATTCACCGGATAAGATGACTATATTTACCTATGTCTGTGGGAGTTAAGCAGCATGAACGACGAATTGTAATAGAAACAGCTGACTGTGTCATTATCGATAGATTTATTGTATTGCTTCACACGGCAAGTCACAATAAAGCAGATCTAAGACATGTTTATATATTTGCAGAGAGAAAATGAGTAAGGGAGAAGAGATGGCAGACAAGGAACCACAAAATGACAAAGGAGAAGATTTATTATATTGTAGCTGGGTGACATGAATTAGGGAGCAGTCACTTTTAAATTTTAGGATCTTCTTGGCAGAAATTCTCTAATCTACGATCTATGTGAACAGTGATATGCGAAACCAATAAATAACACTTTCCGGTAGAAGAATCCATCTAGTTCTTAGTCACCAATATCTGTGACGGCCTAACATATCAGTTTTCGCAAGGGACTCATTGTAAATTGTTTCAACTAGCAGGTAAACCACTATCTTCAACAATTGTCATTTAGAATTTTTTCCATATAGCATTGCTCATTGGAGCCAAAGAAAATGTTCTCGTCTGCTGAACAAAGTTCAATCGCATCATTGAATAATATCTCTGCTGTACTCAATCGTTACTTTTCAATTGCTATCTTTATATTTGGCACTACCGGTAATGTTCTCAACTGCTTAGTCTTGTCACAACGACATCTTCGAGCAAATCCATGCGCCTTGTTCTTTCTTGTCTCGTCTATTGCTCATATGAGCTACATTTTATCGGGTCTCACTACTCGAATGCTGGCAGGTTGGGAAGTGGATCTCACAAATACTATTGGATGGTTGTGCAAACTCCGTGGGTTTATTTTATATACTTCACGAACAATTGCTCTATGGCTGATCATGTTGGCTACTGTTGATCGATGGCTTTCATCGAGTTCTAAAGCTCGTTATCGGCAAATGAGCACAGTGAAAAATGCACATCGAAGCATAATTCTGATTTTGTCTCTTTCAGCTCTTCTCTATACCCAAATAGTCTATTGTTACGACGCAAATATTATAAACTCACCACTTAAATGCTATGGACGTACAGAACTGTGTCGTTTCGTCACGGTTATGACTGATGTATGTATCACCGTACTAATGCCGATACTGTTGATGCTAATATTTGGTATGATGACCATTCTAAATGTACGTCAAGCTCAATGCCGTGTAAGACCATTGCATATGCCAACCTCGGTTTCTATCAATAAAACCGGATCGATGATTCCAGACAAGCAGCAACAACGGCTGAAGAAAACGGATCGTTACTTACTGTTGATGCTTTTGTTTCAAGTAATTGTTCTCACTCTGCTTAGTCTCCCATTTGCCATAGTAGAGATATACTCGACTTTGACAGCAGCGCATGCCAAGTCCTCGTTGCATATTGCTATTGAGAATTTTGTCTTCAATTTTGCTATTCTTCTCGTTTATTTGTGTTGTGGGACGCCGTTCTATATTTATATATGGTGTGGTGGTCGTACGTTTAGAGACGCACATCTGAATGTTTTGAAACAGATGGCACGATTGCTGCGATGTCTGTCACGATTGTATGGATTAAAATAAATTATGGCATATAGCAATCCGGTTGGTACTATTCTTCAAGTTTATAGTTGTTCTGCCGCTAATACTAAAAGAAGTGAATACTTGTAAAATCATTTATGATTACAATGGAAGCGGGATAGTGTGTACACACAATTTGATGACTAATGACATCAAAAGATTAGGGGTGCGTGATGTCAATGCCTATGTTCCTGCACGTGACTGTGGATATGCACCCTCGTTTTCTGTATACCCTCACTCACTCTTATAATAGCTTTCTGCTCTGCTTGAAACTGTAACAGAAACAGTTGAATGGAATCGATCGCTCTGCTTAGTCTAAAGTAAGAGCAGCAGTAGATAAATAATAAATTTTGAGCAAGCACTTCTGTTATCCATAAGTTAAATGTTTTCTTTATTTCTCATGCAAACAACAAAAAAAGAGATAGTATAAATTTGATCTTATTTAGATGCTACACTTGCTTATGAGATTGATAATAGGTGAGTTTTTTTACCAGAATCCCAGGACGAGCTTTACGTTCGTCGTAAACAGTCGTATACAACATCGTATACGGTAGTACACGGTCGTCTACGATGTAAATTACGAGCGTATACGATCGTATATCGCCGTATTACTTGACACCAGAATTACGACAGTGTATCGTCGTGTCGTATACGATGAAATACGACGGTTTACACTGACAGTATACTATCGCGTGTTTGACTTCACAATGTTGTAAACCACCCTATCCGAGGCTCTTCGTGATCATAAAAGCGACTGTTTGTTCTTTTTAGTACATAATATTTAATGATTGCCTTATCAGAAGAAATTAATGTTCAATGCTTCATCACTATTTCATGGGATTATAACCACAATAGCGTGCTTATATTTCAAAAATAGTACCATGTGTACAAAAAATGAAATTTTTCATAACAATAAAAATTGAAAACAAAAAATAGAAAATGTTCGTTTGGACGAGCTCGTCGTCAAAACCTTGTCGGGCTACTTTGGAACGTTTCATTGTTTTTGAGTGATTGGCGTAGTTCTTTGGCAGATTCACGTCGACGTTCTTCAATTAGAAAATCAGTGAGTTTTCTCCGTAACAATGTTCGATAAAATAGACCAAAATTGACTGAATCTAGTTTAAATTTGTAACGAACCNGGTTAGACATCTTAAAAAAACGAGAAAATGTAGTATCCGAATTCCTAGTATATCAGACTGAAAGCTTACCAGTTGATCTGGAATTAGTTCACCGGATTTGTCAATATATGGTTCAAGAGCGTGCTTATTCTTCAAGGAAAAAAATTTTGCTAAGTAAAGTAAAGGGTTCAAATTCGACAAGCTATAATTAGATTGCTTTACATATCTAAGATCGGAATCATTCAAGTCTGAATGTATTTTTGATCATTTAAGTAACTCAAACTCTTCCTCTACCCATGGCAAAAAAAACAAGGATATATTCACTGCGAAACGCGTTAATGCTGGCCGATCTAACGCGTTTCGCAGTGTTTCCCATGACGAGAAGCGTATAAAACCCTTTTTCCACTTATTCAAAACGCGTTTCGGAGCCGGAATTCCCGAATGAAAACGAAAAGTGTATCGTCTCGCGGCATTTTTAACCGATTTAGAAGCTGCGAAACGCGTTTTGCAACATTTAAAAGTAACGACTTTTTTGCCATGGGTACCCATTCAAATTTAATCTGAACGATAATTAACCCTCGGACACTGACTTCGTCTTTTTGTACAAAGGTTTTAATGTGAATTTAGTTGGGTCCACATGAAAATGAACAAGAGATCTTGATCTTTTTTCTACTATTGGTCGTGGAGGATGGACATTAGTGAATTAAATAAAAGCATCATGATGATTCCGAGCGTGGAAACATTTTTCAAAGTTCTGCCGCACAAAAAGATTCGCAATTTGGAAGATGTTTCTTAAACAGAGATTCTGATAAACTAAAATAGCCACTACATTATTGAGGAAGCTATACGTCTGACCAAAGCACAATTTAGCAGAGGCCTTCGCATCTATTGTTGTGTACAGTCATTGATATTAAAACGAGCAAAATTTCTTTCTTATTTCTTTTTATTTTACAGAAAATAAAATTTCATAAAACTAATGTCATGATTTAACTCGAATTCTTTTTAGAACTAATTTACTTTTCACTCTTAATGTATGAAAAGTTCAAAATATCTTGAACTTTGTAGGGTTAGTGAACCATTCTAGCTTTTAGATTCAACTTGCATATAATGAAAAAAATCTAAGATTTGTCATCATCATCAACAGTACGATTGGAACTGTTTCAATCAAAATATAACAATATTTGGGAGCTAAAGATGAAAAATATTGGTTTGTTACTATAGGTAGTGATACAGAAACGAATTTCGTACGAAATAAACTCTGAAGTTGATATAAAGAGCAGATCTAACAAGAATAAAAGGTTTGGTTACTGCTCAAGTTTTGTCATTGTATCGATATATGACCCACTCTTCAATCGTTTCCATCGATGAACTATTTATTTTATATCAGATGGGTTTTGTGCACACTTGGTAGATAAAATATTTTAAAAGAGATGGACTACATAAAGATAAATATTAAGGTACTAGGAAATAAAAACACCATTGAAGGTCCTGTCGGACCGACAAAAAGCGTCGAAGGATTGATTATTCAAAAAGTAGTACTATCGCATTATGTAATTTCAAGATGAGTGGAGCAATATGAAAAATTTTTCATACAAGTAACTTACAGTATTAACATTCGACGTTAACCGATCAATTTTTACATAAAGCTTTTGCATTTGTTGATCCATTTTAGATGAGGTGGACTTTATTTTTTCATGTAATTCATTAACACGATTGTCAATATCTAACAACACATTCGATTCTAACATAAAATTAAAGACAATGATTTCCCAAGTACTGTAATTGATAATAGCCTACCACGTTTCATCTTAGACGTTTTGTTTCGACCCATATGAGTATTTTCAGTAGCATTAGGCTCAACATTTTCATTGCCTAAATTTAAAGATTTAAGATAATGGTTATCATGCTTTTTTGACTCACTTGAATCTGTTGAAATACGATGTGTTGAATATTTTCTATTGGTGTTCTGTTTCTTTGATGATGATTCAAAAGCATTAGTGTTTACTCGTTTGCGACAATCAAGAAATGAATTAAGTTCGTCATCACTACTTGATTCTTTTTCTATGAAATTTAATAATACATGGCTTCGTTTAAAGAAATGACAGGCAAAATATCAATCTCGAGACAAACACCTCGTCAAACAGATAATCATCCACTCCTATCAATGAGGAGAAAGTGAGAGGTATAGTTTCATCTATCAGTGCTATTTTTCGATAATAAAAGAATACAGTTATAATCTTTTGAATACACACAAAAAAGCTCGTTATGAATGCAAAGGAAGCATCTAGAATCCTTTCTCAAAAGAGAAGTCTGTCTTGCTGATTCATTGAAGAGAAAGAATGGAGAACAATGCAGTTATTCAAGTCTTCATTTATGATAAAGCATTACACATACCTTCACGATGTAGTTTTTCGGGAGTTTGAGTACATTTCGAGATTTGTGATGGTGATGAAGTTGACGGTAAAAAACTAATAAGATTATTTCTTGAACTTCGAGTATCTTTGACAGACGAATCAACGGCGTCAAGTTCA
>OENT01002040.1:0-29552 GCA_900239685.1 Rotaria macrura | reverse complement strand
AAAAAGAAGCATCGGTTTTTTTTTGGTTTCTTGTATGCCTGGCCTGCAGGCCAGGCCAGGCTGCAACATACCAGGCCAGGCATCAGGCCAGGCTCAATCATGCCAGGCCAGGCTGAAGGCAGGTCAGGCTCAATCGTAGCAGGCCAGGCAGGACCGGAAAAAAGTGGCCTGTTGGCAGCTCTGATTCAAAAAACAACACATACTTGTGGCTTGATATTTTCAATTTTGACTGCATTCATCTTTAACCATACAACATCGATTTCAGTTTGACCCGAACCAATATTACATAAAAGAGCCATATCACGCATTTCCATCATATGTTCACCACGAATTAAGTCTGTTGAACCGGTAGCTGATACAAATATTTGACCAATTTTACACGCTTCGGCCATCGTTGTCACTTCGTGACCTATAGAACAAGACAGTATACAGCTCATCAGCATGAATATACACATAACTATAAAAAAGATACTGTTTATTAACTTACCATCCATTACTGCTTGTAAGGCACAAATAGGATCAATCTCAGTAACAATGACTCGTGCACCAAATGAACTCAATGTTTTTGCACATCCTTTACCCACATTACCATAGCCAATGATGACGGCTACTTTTCCTCCAATCATGATATCCATCACACGTTTAATACCATCGATGAGACTCTCGCCACATCCATAATTATTATCAAATTTGGATTTGGTTACACTGTCATTGACATTTATGACTGGAATTTTCAATTTATTATCGTTGTGCAATATACGTAATTTGGTTATACCGGCTGTTGTCTCTTCACTAATTCCATGTATGAATTTTGTCAAATATGAATATTTTTCATGCACGAGTCGTGCTAAACAATAGCAATCATCCAAAATAGCATTCAACGGTTGACGATGCGGAAAATAGATTGTCTAAAAGATCCAATGGATTGGAAATTAATAAATAAGAAAATGTACACGAGTCTTCTCTATTTACCTGATCCATACACCATAGTTTCTCGTCTTCAGTTTCACCTTTCCATGCATAAATAGATATGCCAGCTTTAGCTAATGCCGCTGCTACGTGATCTTGTGCTGATAATGGGTTTGAACTACTCCATTGAACCTATGAATTGACGTACATATCTCACACATATGAAAACAATTAGATATAGCTCAATGACTTACTTGTGCACCTAATTCACGAAATGTTTCAATCATCACTCCAGTTTGCGCCGTCAAATGTAAACATCCAGCAAGACGGACACCTTTCAATGGCTTCATATGACTATATATTTTTCTCAAGCGCATTACTCCTGGCATTTCAGTTTCAGCCATCGACAATGCTTTCCTGCCCAGTTCGGCCAGACCAATGTCAGCAATTCTATACGGTAGTTTTTCAATGCTATCATTGAATAAAAATGATTTTTCTTGTTGTTTTTGTTGTTGTTGATCTTGAAAATAATTCATTAATATGTGTTCTTATGTATAAAGAAACTATTTTAGGAAATTAAATCTGATGTAGAATCATTTAAACAAAATCTCCGAAAGTGAACTATGCGATATAAATTTTACCTACACGTGAAGAAAGTACAAATATTATACTTAGAAAGAACTCTACAGTCTACTATTTAAATTTGAAATCCACAGTCGTGTATAACTGATGCATGTAAAGTTTATCGATAGAGTAGGATGTGAATGAAGATAATTCAAATAAAGAGTAGATATATTTCAAGTATTGAACGAAATAAACTAGTTTTAAACAAGTTGTCTTGTTCAGCAGACTTACCGAAATTTTGTTCACTCAAGTGTCGACGAAGACATTTTTCTTCAGTCAGAGTTAATACTGGTGGTATGGTCGAATTTTCTGATCCTTCTTGTTGTTGTATATGTTCTACTTTCATACCGAGTTTTCTTTCATGAACCATTTTTTGTCTTGTATTTCTAATTGAAAAATCACAATAACTTGTAATTTGATTCGATAAATATAAGTTATCAATCTTCTACAACAAAACCGATAGAGTATGTGTGTGAGATTAAAAAACTGAACAGAGTAAAACGTCTTTTGTTGTCGCTTTTGTTTTTTATCGGTTAGTTATTTTATCTTTGAATCCTATTGAAATCAAAAGTTTCCTGTGAATTTTATAATCGAATCCATTTTTTGCACCGAAGTGATTACACTTCCGCTTAATTGATAAAACTTAATAGAATAAATACATGTCGTACTTTCCTAACATTATTTAACCACATTCGTCACATCCTAGTTCCCCATTAGTTTATCATTAAAATCTTTCTAAAAGTCTTGTCGGTATACGGTTTTATCCTAATGTCAACCTTTTCATTGATTGATAAATAGCGGAACATTTTTGACAATTAATCTATTAAGAAACTCCACTGTAAATATGACATTTGTAAGGATTATGTCATGAAGAAAGAAACCTATTAGTATATATATATATATAGATCTAAAGCAAACACGAAAATAGACAGCAGTCTATATTCATGAGCAATAAAACATACACGACGTAGACATTTCATCATATTAAGGGAAGTATAGATAGGTACTTTAGTATATCAGACGAAAAATATATCATGTCGACAAAGTATCTTTTCAGCAATTTGAATTCTGATGAAAGATGGGCTCATTTTTTGACATATTATTTATTCAATAGTATCAATCTCATTTTTATTCTTGACTCGCATCTCTATATTAATATGGTGGTTTCAGGGACTTTGACAATTTAAGAAAAGGATAGCCATCATCAATGAAGTAAATGATGTGGTGTCATATGGTTTTTAATTGAAGCAAACTTACTTGGTGGTACAATATTTGGATTTCCAGCTGTGTTTAAAATTTTACCTAAATATCGAATCTCTGGCTATAGGAATAATTGCACCAATTTCAAGTATAAGTAGAACAACAGAAAATGAGGAATCATCTTGTGTGAAGCACATCAAACACGACAATATCAGGTATGTTTCGATTTCGATTTTTTTTCATCATATATATATTTGTACTTGATTTTAGAATGCATTAGCATTGGGTATAATTCTATTTGAAATTTCATCTGTTGTAATTGGCCCAATGATTGATCGATTTGGTTGCCGCTTCGTGAAATTGGTATAATGTAAGTTATATTATTTCTATCTGTATATGTATATTTCTGGCACTGGTAATTTGAAAATCATCATGTTATTTTGAAGAATATTCCATATTATCGGATGGTTAGCATTAGCACTTACTTCATCTGGTAAATACATATGTATTTACTTATCAAGATTATCCTATGGGATTTCTTTTGTATTTTTCAAGGACAAAATTCACTTTTATATGTTGATACAAGTTCATCATCCTTGCCTGGTACCATCGTATTATTGACAGCTTATGCATCAAGTGATTACTTTTCGAAGTCAAGAGCATCGGTTTCGGCATTATTCGCTGGAGCATGTACGTCAACAACTATGTGGTATTCTATATTTCAAGTAAGTTAGAATATTATTGTTGTCTTTTCACAATTGATAAAGTCATATATTCATGATGTTCTCGTTTAGGTTTTAATTGATTCCGACAACATTACATTACAACAGCTTTGCTACATATGAATGTCATATATTGTATTGATGTTGATCTACTCATTCACATTTCTTGTTTGGACATTTGCTATTCTAAATTTTCTCTGTCAGTGTGACACAAAACTCGAATCCTATCAAATATCATTACAGGTAACAAACTTGAAAAGACGGAATGTTTCTTAAATTTCATTTAAAAGTAATCGTTGTTTCTAATTAGGTGACAATCATTTATAGGTAAATTATAAAATGAAATGGTATACACAGATTTTATAACGGCAAGGTGTTTGGCATCAATTATTTAATACACTTAATTCGTTGGTAGTGTTATTTCTAAGTATCCTATTATTGTTGAGGAATTTTCCTTGCTGTGAAATGGTTTCCTAGGGTATATAACATCACACAACAACAGTTTATTTAAGTTACATTAGAATCCGAAAAAAACTTGTACTATAGCACAAAAACTCAAATTCCTATGGATTTTTTAAGTAAGGTCTAAATGTGTTTGTTATTTAATTCAGCTAATAATTATACATTTGCATTTAATTTATCCACTGTTTCGGTCATTATTATTTGTCCATTGAATGGTTTCCTACTTGGATTTAAAGCTGATAATAGTAAGGCGTCATAAATGTTTGACGTTGATATGATATTAAAATTTATAATCTTTTGTTGCGTGTATAGCTAAATAAAAACAGAAATTATTGAACACTTAATTGGTGTAAACATTATCATGGTTAATTAATATTGTAGCATGCATTGTATGTATATTTCCTAAAAAGGCGGTGATTATTCGAATATTAGTAATCAATTGTTTTGCATGAGCTACAATTGTTGATGGAAGTGAAGCAGTCGTTGCAGCTTTGTAAGTATAAAAATTCCAGAGACTAACTTTTTTAATCGATAAAAATAATTTATACAGCAACACAATTCAAACTCATGGAATTGTGATTCGTATTCATTGATTTCTATTTCAGTTTTCTATTTGAGTACATTGGTAAATTAACTGGAGTGATATGAACTGCAGTTGATGTTATGACTACCATTCAATATGATTTAGTGCAATTAACAAACGATGTATCTCTTTCATGGAAAGTAAGTTTTTCCATATCTATGATCGTCGTTTTAAAAGCTGATGTTTTCTCATTGAAGGCATGTGATATTAATGTCGTGCTATCTTGTGCAATTATGGTCGAAATATGCCATTGTATTTAAAAAGAAATCGCAAACGATCGCCGAACAAGGGATAATAACTAAACTTTAAACTGGCAATCTATTGAATGTGAGGATTCTTCTCGATCTGAATTGATATTTAGTTCTTTGTATCCGATGATATGTCATTGATTTTCGTTTTCTTTATTGTTGTCATAACTGTGAACTGTTTTTAATACTTTTAAGGAAAAACCAGCGATCGCATTGATTTTACTCTTTAATAAACATCAGCTTATAAGTTTATGATTCGAGTACGTTTTCAACTTTTTCAGCATAGACTTTAACGAGAATCATATACATATTTATAAGGAATAAATCTATGAATCTATTCGCCTTGTTTGAAGAGAGCACTGAATAATTACCAGTGGAATGATATCTGTTTTGCGTATTTGTTAGAGGAGACTCCACTAGAACATAGATGCTCTAGATATTGGGAAAAGCATTTATTAGCTCTTCTGGCAATAATGATGGATTATTCTTAATGGAAAAAATGAACCTGAATGAGTTTCGAAGGGTTTGAGCACAGAAAGAAAATCTTGTTCAAGGTTTGAGAATGTCAAAAAGATTTTTTCAACACACATCAATACTTGTAAAGACGATGGAGTGTGGTGCGGTGATAAATCGGCTCAGTATTCCATCTCTGAATTTGATACGATGGAGCTTAAGATGTTAAAAGACTTTCCTGAAACTTTTTCAGGAGGTTGAACCTTTCTATAGTTTTCTCCTTTGATTGTACATATGTCATTGTCTTGTTCATTATTTGTTATTTTAATTTATTTTATTTTATTTTATTCTCTCATCGTCTTCTGTTGATGTAAGTCAGGCTGAAGAACACGTGCGTAATGCTTGGCCTTCATTACATTGTAACTTGTCTCATTCGACCTGTTATCGTTATCATGTTTCTCATTTCTTTTTGTTTTCTTCGTCTCCTCTTCTATGGTAGCATTTTCATATCTCTCTATACCTTTTTTCTCTTCTCTCGTTTTTTGGTTGGGTTAGTGATAGGAACATTAATAGGGGTCGCCGATTCTATTCGCAAAAAAAGGAATAAATATATGATAGATTGGTGTCAACAATCCACAATAATAATGTGATGAAACAATTGATCGCAAACCACCGTTCGTGGATTGTATTACTTGCAAGCAAATAAGTAGAGAGTGAGCCTTGCTTATGGAGATCCATTATTTTTCTTAGTAAACTATTGACAGCTATAAGCAGGGGTTGACCATGTTAGGCAAATACCAAACAATTTTAGAAGCTTTGAATCTATTTGATTTTTATTTATTATCTTCCTTGGCATCAGTATTCCTTTTAAAAAGCTGAAGTCACATGGTTATTCAGCTTTTATGCAGAATGGAAAAAGATGTGAGTGAAACAGAATGTTTTTTTTACGATGGCTCTTATTGAAGTAAAAAAACAATAAACTAAAGTATAATTTCTAATCTTTATAACACATGCATGCATGTTTCATTGTTTTCTTATTATTTTCGGCTTATGTACACATTTTTACATTTTATTCTTGAATTGTTAAATATATTTTGTATGTTACAACATTCATGACTTATTGCATATTTTCTAGCGTGGACATCTTCGTTTCTTTTTATTTAGTTTATTGCTCTAGATTTTAACCCAGTGGCTACGATGATATTAGGGAAAAGTAATGTGCACAGACGAAAAACTGCTGCTGATAATGCCGATGAATTGCGCGTGATAGGAGCCGGCTTGCCAAGGACAGGTACTTCTTCCCTTAAGATCGCTCTCGAGCTGCTTGGATTTGGTCCTTGTCATCACATGTCTGAATTATTTGATAAGCCGGAACAAAGTATCATATTTGCACGAGCATTTGATGGTTATGAAATTAATTTTCGCGAAGTACTCAATGGATATGGATCGTCGGTTGATGCACCAACATCTTTGTTTTATAAAGAAATTCATCGAGCTTATCCTAATGCAAAAGTTATACTTACCGTACGTGATAATAGTGAAAAATGGTATGAAAGCTTGAAAAATTCGATCGGACCTATTGGAGCGGATATTTTTTACTATATAGCTATTTATCTTTTTCGACATTTACGCTTACAATGCATTGTTGCTAGAAAACTGCATAAAAAATGTATCATTGATTATGGGCAACTAGGACCTCATATTCATGATTTACACAATGCTCAGGTTATAAAAGAAACAAAGCCAGACGAATTACTTGTTTTCAACGTGAAAGAAGGATGGACTCCGTTATGTCGATTTTTGAACGTACCAGTCCCAGAAGGTATTCCATTTCCGAATGTAAACGATACTGAATCCATTCAACGTGCAATTCGAACAGCTCGATTAGTTGGATGGTGTTCTTGGGCATGCCTGTTTACAGTTTTAGCCATTTTCGTTTATTTCTTTATTTCATTCATGAAGTTTTTTTAATAAATAAACTACGCTACGTGTGATCGCGAGTAAAGATTCGAAAAATTGAAAGACATCTTCAATGACTGCAGCAAACAAAGATCTTTTTTACGAGGTATTTGCTGACAATAATACAATCACAATATAAAACATAGAACATGATTCATATTAAGATTCTAATCTGGGACAAGCAGTGACACTACGGCCTATCGGGTGTGATTGTGATTTTGCGTTGTATGGAGAAAAGATAAATACGTAGACTAGCACCCATCTGAGCAGGCACCTAATTCGAATTAGCAAATAAGTCAAAGTTTGAGAAAACTTCATCGACACTCAGTTATCGCCAACGAAAGATAAATTTCATCTTAATATAATTCTAATTGCATAAGGCGCATTCATGTCTTGATGGTCAAAAAGGTCAAATTCCAAAATCCATCTGAATCATAATTATTTAAGGGACTTTCACGTCTCCATATATCGGTATACCGCGGTCTATGTAAATGTTTATGAATTTAGGTATGCTTTTTGTTTGTAGAGTAGAATCGATGAGCGTTGAGTATGAGACTTTTTAGCTGTTCACTCACGCTTTCGTTTCAACGAGAATGAGTATCAATCGATGCTCAGCGATCAGATTTTTCCTTTAGTGGAATTTGAACGGATCATGTATTTTGAAATCACATAATCAACCAATGGGGCCTTGTTTTTTGAGTTGAGACGAAGCAGATAATTTTCAAGGAATAGAAAAATGAAGGAATCAAATGCTTTTCTCAGATGAGTTTAAAATAATCGGATTTCAATAACCGTCGAACATTAAATATTTTCACACTCTCTTCCCAAAAGTAAAATAGGGTTTGCGCGAGTCGACTAACCAAATGTTTCTCGAATGTTGATAATATTCAATGAGATTCGAGAAATGCAAAAATCGACTATTCACACAGTGGAAAGTGCTTAGACCACTAAAAGTTGTCTTAGGATACTATGTATCCGCTTGTCATCAGTGCATCACAAACTGTGATATTATCCATTAAATTTTCATTAAAACAATGCACACCGGCAGATGACTAGGTTGGTAGCTAAGTGAAGATATCCATAAATCTGTATGAGCGAGGGAATAGATAGATTGGATGCGTAAGTAGATGCATAGCCAATGAAAAACGGAATTTTCTTAAACCTCGTTAGCATAAGGTATTTCAGTACTGCAGTTCAAATCCGATGTTTCTTTCTCTCGAAACCATCTTCATCGGTCTCGAACAAGAAGAATTCCAATTTTTAGGAAAAACACCTACGACTACTGCAATTGACAAATTTGAGTCTGAGGCCAATTCGCATCAAGAAACCCGAAGTGATCAGATCCAAATAAAAACCGAGATATTTGAAATAACACTCAACAATGATTTTCAACAAAGCAGGGTTTTCCACTTAGGTTGGTTTCTCTATGGCTAGAAACCCTTTTTACACTATCTTGCTGCTTGTACATTTTGAAAAACCAAAATCCAGATTGGATTCTTCCATAAAAATCGTGCATTCAAAGCCGAGCCTATGTCAATCCTCTCTCCGTCGCTCACAAAATCAAGATCCAACCGAAAATCGTGTAAACTCTCCATAAGATCTGTCATCACTTTTATCCAACAGGAAATAGCCATCTATGACACCCTACATAACAGTGACCCATACCACACTGTTATTTTCGAGCGTTTCGATACCCCACACTTTGAGAAGGATGCGCGCCTGTCTGAATCAGTTCTATAACTAGTTTTCCATCGGGCTCCTTTCCCACATCAGAATTTCACTAAATCTAATGTGAGTGTTTGTCCGACTGTGTCTGCTAGCCTGATACCTACAATTCGTATTACGTGACCTCTGTGCATGTCCCTCGTTTGCGTTTGTTCAACCTTCTCAGCCCCTGCAATTTGGGTGATGTGTTGTGTGTGTGTGTTGACCTTTGTATTTTTTAATCATATGGGAGTAGCCTTCTACTCAATCGTACATGGTATGCATGCCGGTGTTATATACAAGTTGAGTTGAACCTTTTTCTTTCATTAAGAAGCTGAACTTCTGATTGTCGATTATTCAATTACTGATCCGTCGGATTTCTGTATGTTCTGCATGAAAAGACTTCATGTTCTGAATTCAAAAGTGATTGGTGGGAGAAAATGATTTATTTTTAGGAAGTGGTGAAACTTTCTTGAGAAATGAATTCTGTATGTATAAATAAACGTTTTCATTTAGATGCGGTAAATTTTTATGATAAGAGTTGAAACTTTTAAAATTTCAAATTTTTACCCCTTGTACTTGCTTGGCACTCGAATAAATGAAAACTCGAATAGTAGTACGATAATTGAAGCCAACGATCAAGTTTGAAACGGATGACCTTTCTGGCTGTGAGGACATGAAAGTGGTGATTTTTTTCCATTTATTTTCTAAAAGAATTCAAGTTCCAGAGCTTAATTTATATTCAAACTCGGAAGGGGCATTTCATGGAGTATAAGAGTAATTATGAATGTTTTTTCTTAATTAGTAATGAAATGAATATAATTCTAAAGGTAATCTCTCAATGTATTTAGTCATCGAAAGTAACCTTCAAAGATTTTTCAACTTGCTTTAATTGCTTCATCTATGATTTTGTCTTCTTCAAATGGCAATGCGCCGTATGGATATCGTACGTAATCATTCGTATGCAAACCTTTCTATGAATAATATGCCTTGTTAGTCCTTAATCCATTTAAAGACCTGTAAAATCAGACTATATGTTCGTAAAATCTTGATCAAATTGCACAGCTTTTTCTTTGCTATTTGCCAGCATCAGATATTCATTGGATTTCATTCACAATCTTTGTTAAATAACAGACAAACGAACGATGAAATTCATTTTCAATCTATCCTATAATTAAAATGATACTTGAAATACTATTTGTATCGATTATTGTTTGTACTCAAGGAAATCAAGATTTCGTGCAATGTCCACCATTGAGATCTTTTATCGAACAGTCTATCAATGATGTTAATATACCTGGTCTCACAGCCGTCGTTGTTAATTCAACTAATATTGTTTACGAACAAGCGTTTGGTTACAAGGCACCAGCCATATTAAATGATCGGCAACCAATCGATTCTTTGAAAACAATTTTTGTTTTAGCTTCCATATCGAAAACATTCATTGCCATAGCTGCGATGCAACTTGTTGAATCAAATAAGCTTGATCTAGATAAAGATATTAATCAATACCTACCGTCTCATGTGAATATTATTCATCCATTGTTTCCCAATATTTCTATTACCATGAGACAGATACTTTCACATACATCCGGTATTGGACCAAATTTTGAACAAGAAATGAGACATTACATGCCAAATGATGATTTTACTAAAACAAATCTTATCGATGTTGTTCTATTTTATACAAATAATAGATCGAATTGGTTATCCTCGCCACCTGGTGCCGTAGCTCATTATTCAAATATTGGTGCTAGTTTAGCTGCTTTGATTGTTGAAGAAGTATCTGAAATCTCTTTCGAAGAATATGTACGACAACGAATTCTTCAACCATTGGGCATTAATAAAAATGATGCTGGTTATCGATTGAGTGATTTTGAAAATCGAAAAAATGATCTATCAGAGCATTACACATTTAATGCATCTTGGCTTGAACAAGCAGAACTTTGGGTACCACAGTTAAATATTAGACGTGTAAGTTATTAACAAGACATCGAACTCCTATTACACAATTGTTTCTATTAGAAATTAAAAATCTAGGAGATTATAAGAGTTTTATAATAGCATTTATATTTTAAAATACTCTCATTTATATGAATAGAGTCAATGAAAAGAAATATTCTCATCATACTCTATTTATTAATACGACTATTGTAATTTATTTTGATTAGAATTTCTTTATTCATTGAGAAAATGATAATGATAGCAATGCATCAGCACAATTATACGAGCAGTGATATTAAATTCTATATCACCACTGCCAGTCTATATTCACGAAGAATTTGAGTGGAGATTTAATGAAAAATGGCTAATGCATTATTGAAAAATTATAATAAATCTAGATCAAATAAGTTTCAGTCGTCAACCAATAAAATCGAAAACCTAAAAAATCTGATATTAAATAGAAAAAGATGAATATAGATAAGAAGTATGAAAATGATTCGAAAGATCACGTGTTTTCATATGTATTGAATACTTATGATGAAAGTATGATTCGATCGAATGAACAGATATGAAGGACTCAATTATTTTGAGTAATGGTGCTCACCATATTATTTCGTAGAGAGTGTTTGAAAGTTTTTCAGTTATTCTACTTTAGAAATCTGTAAATAAAACGGAAGCAATGATTCTTACTCCTAAAACAACCGTTTTGAAATTTTTCGAAATATTTTTCATTCTTAGCATTGATACTTATGAAAATCTTACAGTTACAAAATGATCATTTTCTAGTTTTAATTTTATTGCATTCGTCGTTAAATCATATGTTCGGTGATAGTATTTTTAATTTTGTTAAAGTGAAGAAAATATAGAATATGAACTGATACAGTTTCTTTTAACTAAAAACTTCCATGGGTAGTTTCACTTGGCAAAACAATTCGAATGGATCTATGTGTACGTGTGTTACACGAGCGTGATTTCTGAATTGTCATAGCATTTTTGTTTTAGGTAGATAATACATCGAATTGGCTTTACGTTCCCTATTTCAGTGTAAGTAATTATCCTGCTGGTCTTCTTCGTATGTCTTCTCATTCATTGGCTATTTATCTTCAATCGTTTCTCAATAATTTCTCGGCTCTGTCCTTGAAGTTATCCTCGATGAATGACATGATTCGAGTTAATTCAAATCATGACCAAGAAGTTGAGTTTGGTCTCATCTGGAGTTGGCCGATTATTAATGGAAGACGTTTTGTTGGACATTCTGGCTCAATGCTTGGTGTTAGACATTTGATGATGGCCAATGAAAAACGAACACTAGGTGTAGTGATTCTGTCAAATGGTGATATCTCTAAATCGGATGACTCATCTCAATTAATAGAAAATATGATAACAAGTCTTTTGATAAAATTATTCGATTGTTTCGAATAAAAATTCAGAATTGACTTCACTCTAACCGACCAATGATTGTTGGTTGCTTTCGACAACAAAAAAAAAACATATTGCAAATGAAACTAGAATCTTTCGAATGACAGATGTAGATACTGTTCAATAGTGTTGCATGATAGATACGTGAAAAGATCTTAGCTAATTTTTGAAAATCAAAGATCATCCGTGGGTATATATTATTTTCCTGTTACCGAACTTTCATGAATCGTTTAATTTGACAATTGTGTTAAAACTAATGACGAAAGAAAGAATGTCAGATGAAGAAAAGAATAAAGTTGTGTAATCGATTTGATTTAATACAATCGCACATTATGTATGATAAACAACAGATATTGAATTTTATAAATATACTGTAATCCGCTGTGTTGTTACGACAAATAAAATATAATATTGATAATGTTCGCCAATGAAGTTTGACTTGAAGTTTTTGAGAAGAAAATATGTCAATCATCTAAGTAGTATTCTATCATTATAGTTCTTATTTAAGTTACACATATCTAATGGTTCATGTAGGATATTTTTTGAAACTGTCAAATTCTAGTTTATATTAGACTTTTTATTCGCATTAGTACGAATAGTTTTTGCTGACAAGCAATCGTGAATAATTTAATTAAATGTTTCATAAAAATATTGCAGAAATAGAACGGCATACACAAATGAGCTTCATGAAATTTCTATCTACTTGAAGAAGTTCCTAGAATATCACAGTGTAAATCGAATATGACGGACGCATTTTCTATTCGTCACACTCTGTGATTCATCTTACTTAGTAAATAGAGCGTATCATTTGAAGCATTCATAAAATATCTAAGAATTTATAAGAGAAATCTCGAACATTAGTTATCTGCGTTGTTACAAAAATTAAAATATAAAATTTCAAAACTATTACTCGTTTTATCAAGTTCAGAAATCGGAGTGATATATACCTCTAAATCGTGACAATATCTATGGGTTCTTACTTCAGTAAGATTTATGATTTAAACTGAGCAGAGATACAGCCAGCTGACCATGCAGTATAATATGAATCATATTGGAGATTTTGTTTTTGAGAAAGTAGCGTCCCATCATTTCTTGTATCGAAACGACTCATTATTTTTAAGGTCTTTTAACATTGTCAGAAACGCGTTTGAGCCATCGGTACTAGGCATAGAGTTAAAATCTTTTTCAACGCTGAAATAAATTTTGTATTAAAAATGATAGTACAAAAATTGTAAGTTTTTAAACATTTATTGAAACTTCTTCTTTCTTGATAAATCTGAATTCTAATAAATCATACATTAGAGTTTGGTTACGAAATGATTTTCAATCAGAACTGAAACATACATATATGACTGCCGTGATATGCCGGCGGGTTCGAGCAGATATATGCAATATGAATTTGAATCTGTGAATTTCAGGAAATATTGCATCGTTTTGGCAGAATCTCTAATACTCTTCTTTCGCCTCTATTCTTGAAATGATAACAACATTCGTGTCAGTTATTCTGCATTTACTTATAATTAACAACAAACAGATTATTAATAAAAGTGGACTCGTAGAAGAGATTTGCTACTATCCATGCAGTCATAATAAGATCTACCTATTTACGATAGATGAAAAATCCTCAGTACTATATTTTTTCTACAAAATGATTATATACGGATATGAATATTGCTAGTAGGCTTCTCTAAAGAATTTCTGGATTTATACGCCAAATCCTATTTTTGTACTTTTAGGCCATCAGCTCCTCTACAGTCAAATTTTAAAATCAAGTTCCATTTCTATGCAATATTTCCGTTTTTTTCCCAAATTACATTTATTAATACAAATATGATTGATGAAAATAAAGTCGTGCTCTCATATGCTTTGCAATACGAAAGCTGCGTAGTGAAAACTCCGCAAGATAATTCCTTTTAAGTTCTAATTTAACGAAATTTTCAGTGAACATTATGTTGATGCTCACACTCGTCCATTCTTTATAGGAAGGTACTGAGACACGTCTGATGCTTTGAAAGCATACTTCGAAGGAATAACATCATTCTTCATAATTCATCTATAGTTTCCCATGATCATGATCTCTCATAAAAATGATTTAAAAATATGAGTGAGGTTTCTTTTTAATCACACAAATGAATACAGACGTTTTGTTAGTAGAAGCACAGATAAATATAATTCTTAAAACGAAACAGAAAATATAAAAATAAGATTGAAACATGAAATAAGAGTCATGATTCTAAGTTATGAGACTTAATTTCTTCTGTCGATGTCTCGATTTACGTGATCGAGTTTTTAGTACTTTTTGTGGTGCTGATAAAGCCGCTATTTTATTATTGGTATGCCTTCCATTGTCTTGATAAGATAGATTCATTTCATTCGTATCTATGAATTTTCTTTTGCTGGACAGACTTTTTACTCGAGTTACAGTAATTGTACCAGTTTTCGATGAGTGCTGTGCTGTGATATCTTGACCAGCTGTCCTAAGATCTAACGAACGGCTTTGTCGTCTCGTTGATTCAGAAAAATTAGTACTTTCAATTTGGATTGATCCTAATGTTGATATTTCATTTCTATTCATACGAATAGTATTCATAGATGGTTGATAATACACTGACGTATCTAAATGGTCAATATTTATATCTTCATGAACACTATAATTTGGATTGAAAATTTTTATTCGACGTATCGTTTGATTACCATTGATTTGCTCGTTATCATGAACTACTGAAACTTTGTTTCGTAAAATTCGATTAATGCTATTATTATGAGGATGTACTGCATGGCTACGTATATTATCTTGTACCGTTGATTGATTGATTATTGTGCTCGCTTCGTTTTCAGTTGCAGTAGATGATTTTTTGTTTTTTCCTAGGTTTAAAAATGATTTATGTGTATTCGAACATGCAGTAAGTGCATTATTTTCCTTATGTGGCTTAGTGACAGATAGATCACCATTGTTCAATCTTTTAAATAAGTTATTTCGAGTGACACCCAATGATTGTGATTGGGGATTCTTTGCTTTTTGGATCGTTTCTTTTTCTTGTTGTCCACGACGACGTCGTCTGGAAGTAAAACTGTAAGAAAGTAAACAAATTCAAAGATATTTTTCTATGTATTCCATATCGTACGTTGTTTATGTGTTGTTTTTTAATGAAAGGAAAAATAATCAACAAGAACTTACTAATGATATTGATACAACCAACAACAACAACAGCTTAAACCTAATGTTAGTCCTGAAAATGATACACCGATCATAAGTGGAATGTTCACTCCCTTATTAGTTGTAGTTGATGCTGTCGAAGCAATTCTACAAGTAAAATAACACACATGAAGATTCGCTCTAAAGAAATAAGAATAACAAACAATGAAGAACAGCTTGATGATGAAGATGACGATGTTACAGTGAATGAAGTACAGGACTGTGTTGAGTGTACCAATAAACTTAGAAATACAAATACAGTATGCATAAGACAATGGATGATAGACAATACAATGAAATTCTACCTATTATAAGCATACAAACACAATTGTTGTGTTCCAACTTGACTCGATTGTGGTGTCCAGATCAGAGTAATATAAGATAATGATGTATTTGTTGTTGAATTTTGTACACTACTGACTGTCATTCCAGAGATTGCTTGCGATATAATAACAGTAGTAATTGTTGCAGTTGAATTGCATAAATTCATAATATACTGAGTGAAATTTGTTGCGACATTAACTTGAACGGTTAGACAACTTGAAATAGGTATAACAACAGGCAATATTGTACATGCTGGCGTTGCTTCAACATAAATTAGGAATTGAACTGGTACTGAACTCATGGCTACAGTACTTGTTGTATTGATAAAATCTTCAACCTACACAAGTACAAAGATGAGTTTTATAATCTTATGATTGATACTGTCACATACCTGTAAAGCAATACTATACCATGTATTTGATACGAGTCCAGTAAATGAAAGAGTGCAATTGGTCAGTATTGTATCGTTTGGTAAACCAGTAGGATAGCATATATCTCCACATTCATTGATCAATCCACTTCCATTATTGGTTGCCCATCGACAACGAACATTATCGCCTAAATTGGCATCTGATATAGGTATATCGATCAGTGTCGTTGTATTTACGACGACAAATTGAGGTGAAAGAATAGTTGCTACCGGTGGTGTATTTATTTTACCATCAGGTCGTAGGCGGAGATCAATCAGCACTGCAATGGACCAACCAAGGCCACTTGTTGATGAAGCATAGAGATCTCTCCAAGCACTTCCTGTATATGCTAAGTAAAAGTATGAACTACTGTTAAGCGTAACATTCACTGATCTTTCACTTGTCATTGTGCCCAGTGCAGAATTAGAAGAAGTACAGTCAGTTAAAATATCCACAGGTGCTTCCGAGTAACCGCCATCAGTTGAACAAGTAGCGATACAGGTTAGATTGGCATTGGCTTTACCGCTTGAAACTGGTACATCGGTTGTGCAAGAAATGACAGAGTAGCTCCATGAATAGCTTTGTGTAATAGTTATGACGACGGTCGATGAACTAGTGTAGGGATCAGCAGGTGCCCATGTAATAGTACCACCATTGAAATGATTAGCATTAATAGTAATCAATAAAACAGATAGAAATAGAAACAGAACAATCACTGGTGACCACTTCATAGCGATTGACTAGCGATGATCTATATAAGAAAACAAAGCAAGAAAAATAGTTGCATAACTTCTAACATTTGTGAAAGCTCTCCTTTGTCATTTATCTATTTTTAATATTGAACTGCACATGTGTCTCATTTTTCATTTCCTAGATAAACTAAGACATACTTGAACTGTATAGTATATGCGACTAATTCAAAACTAAAACTCAACGTCGATTATAATAGTTCGATGGGATGAAGAAAATTCGAAGCTATTTCAATTTATAAAATAAGTCATGTGACTGTCCTTATGAAAATGAGCTACAACACAAGCAAACTCTCATCAAATAACTCACAATCAAGTTTCGAACAGAAATTTTTATACATTCGTGAAAAAACTCGGAGAGAAAAATAATAGAAATTTTCTATTTATTCTGTTGGTTCTTTTTATTCATTAAACATCACAACGAACAGATCAGTACAGAGAAGAAAAAATATATATATATATATATTTGAATCATTTGAATTCCAACAAATTTGTGTAAAGTCAATCTTAAAGAGTAAATAAACTATCATTGTTGTTTATAAACAAGAATTTGTATAGTTTCTTTCATAACAAACAATTGATTTTTATTTTTTTCAAATATGACTTGTGAATTAATTAAAACATTCTCATCAAAACAACACAAGTAAAGTTTGAAACATGCCAAAAAATTTGGACACCATTAATGAAAATTTTTAACATCATCTATTTCTGTATTGAACAAACATTCCAGCCATAGTATTCTCATAGGCTAAATCTAAGAATTGATCACTAGTGATCGATTCTTCATGACTTGTAGCATAAATCTTCAATGCTCTGTTCCGGTAAAAAATGAACCACGCATAAGGCACAAAGACGAAATGCGTCGTTTCTTTTGTTTCAAGTAGGCACATGAATCGAATTTTTTTTTCATTAAAAACTATGTCACATCTTATTTCAAACAAATCAAAATGAAATCAGAGCAAAACTTGTATATGAAAAATTAAATACGACATAAAAACTTGAAAACAAATACAATTTGCATCTCCTAACATGCAAACAATATTGTAGACAATAAATATTTCCATATTATAGTTTTGATCCGTAAGCGTTCTAATATTTGCTTAAGCATTGAACTGAAAACTATAAACCATTTTAGAGCTATGACTTTTAAAGATCAAAGTAGACACTTTTTTTTTATTGAGATGCACGGCAAGTCGAATGCATCTTGTTACTAAGATAATATCGATGTGATCACGACAAGAAAATATTAGAATATTTTTATTTTTCTGAAATCTATAAACATAGGTATAAAAGTAAATTGTAGTAGTATAGTCATCAGTACATATTAGTAGACTGTTCGTTGCAATCTGATTTGCACAAATTCAGGGAACAACGAATTCAAATGATTTAAATTGCAGAGATTTAAATCCATTAGCTTTCAATTCATGGCGATTTCCTCTTAGAATAAGTTTTAAGTAACATAGTTTACGATCTAACTCATAAATTTAACAAACGAATATAAAAAGAACATCATAAGATAAGTGCAACCGTGTAAAAAAAATGCATTTATCAACAATGGATTTCTTTCTCATTGTTGTTAGTATATGACGCACTTTCTTTAGCGATGACATCTCACCAGTAGAATTAAATAACTCATATGATGAAAGGCTTTTTATGTTGTTGATACTGTGTATAACTCCTAGTTATCGATACGCTTTCGAAATACATTAGTAATGATTTATGTGATCATCTTCTCCACAATCTATTCTATTGATATAGATATTTTTGTATCTGTACAGTTAGCTGATACTTTTAGGATAAAACGTACAACCATATGATTAGATATGAACGTTCATGAAATAATACTAAAGCGAACTAAAGTACATCTTATTCAATATCTACAATTCTAGATATTTTTCATGTTTGAAGTTTCAAAATATTTTGAAAGCATTCCGATTTCCTATCATTTATAGTATCCCGTGGTCTTCATTCTTGAAATTTAAGTTTTACTTATCAATTTACTATGATAGAAAATAAATCGATAGAATTTCTGATCATAGTCAGTTAGTAATCATTCCTCGGAATTATTCATAAAGGTCATCATCATGTTGCATAGGAAAAGGTACTAAGAGTCGACAAAATCCCGAGAAAATCGAACAATCCATATGCGTAGTGTCTATGAAATTAAAATGTCGACGCTTTCATAATTCAATTATATCCAATCACTAGATTACGAACACGTCGTCGTCGTCATCGAGCTACCATCGTTTACGTCATTGACAAACTATAGCTTTCAAAGTTTTATTACTTTATGGCTTTAGATTTTGACTCATAGTGTCACTTTCGTAAGTGTTCTTGTCATCAAAATGCATTTCATTGATTTCATCTATCAATTAAGAAGATCTTTAGTAGGGTTATTACCATACACAACTAGTCCTCTTCTTATGTACAGCTGAATATCTCGTCCTAATACGTTAAGTTCGTTTATTAAATATTCTCAAACATGACAGGCTAATTGATTCGTTGAAAGAACTAAACAATTCGATGAGCAGTGCCAAATGTACTGAAGTCTTTATTTAGTTTTGTTTATTTTATGTTCTTCGACTGTAGAGAGGGATTTATTCTGCAATCAGTTTGTTTTAACTGACTGAACACTACTCCCTTAGCAAACAAATTGTATCGGATAATTTGAAATATATGAGGGGAAGCGAGCAGATACGGGGGGAGGGTAGCATGATTTTCCTAACAAAATCCTTTCAACGAACCTTCTGCATGAATATCTGATGATAAGCGATCTAATTATTTTTATTTAAAAAGTCATATTTTTTGCAAGGTCACACATCAAAAAGTCAAAAACAAACAACTTTATATAATATATATGTGTCAAAAAAAAATTTCATTCTTGAAAACGCCCTATGCTTTTCTTGAGTACCAAACAAGTTCTCATCTCAATTTTTTTTGTTTATCTTATTATCAGTAATAGTATTAGTATTATTGAGGGACAGTGATGGAATTGAAAAGTGTTGACAAGACCTATACAATTGAGGAAAATTCTTGTTACATCATGCATGTTAAGAAGCGCTATTTTTACATCTTAGAATTCGAATTTCTTTTTTTGAATGATCAACCACACAAATTTTTGCGTACCAAGCAAAACATATTTACTGGTGACTCTTTCTATTTATGTTCAAAACAGATGAAGTGATTTCACAGAAAAGAAAAAACACACTAAAATAACTTTCATGCCATCTGTAAACCAATGAATCGTCCTATACAGCCATATCAAATATACCTATTTGCTTTTTTTTCTAAAGAAAATTATCTACGAAAAACCTACAGAATGTAGGTTTGATATTCAAATAAGAGTTTCAAACATAACTAGTAAATGAAGATGAAAAATAAAATGTCAATTAGTTTTAATTAGATTCAGAAGGATCCATCACAATACGAATAATCAAGATTTTTCTCTGACGACATCTAGTGAAATATTTTTCATCGCCAATCATCAGTAAGAATAATTGACATCATATCAAATACTATTGCCACAAAATTTCCATGAATGCTATCAACATATGGTTCTATTTTATAAGCATGTCTATAATATTTTTGGTTGCTTTTCATTATATTCTATTGTTTTGTTACTCATATACATTTCTTCTTCGAATTGTTTTCTTTCGGATTCTTTGTAAACATTGACATTAATACCTTGCAAACCAATCATTCTTGTTCGACTTAATTTTGGTAATAAACATATCCATTGATCACGTTTAGCTATTCGACTTATAATGCTATCCCAATTTTTATATTTTGTCCATTGATTTTTAAACCAATACCATCTTGTTCTTGCTGTTGACCAACCCCAAGAATCGAAGGTTCGAGAAAATAATTCATAAGGATCAGCTGAGCTTCTTGAATAAAGATTAAACGAATGAATTGAAAGAATTTTTGAATTGTTAACATTCAATAAATGTCGATATGTCCATTGATGATAACGATAAAAATCAACCGATGGTATCAAATCAGATTCAAGTACGATGGCACCATCAGCTAACATATGTTCAAATGCAAATTCTAATAGAAATTTTACATTAGCAGATGTTGCATATTCGTTACTATCGACATAACGTGGTAGTGAATAATAAGGAGGTGTATGCCGAAGGACAAGAGTACGAATATATGATGGTATAGAGACGAGCAGGGATGTTATCGATGATAATGAACAATCTTGTGAAATTATCACTACTGTCTAATTAAAGATAAAAACATAATTAGGATATAATATCAATATTTAGCGACATTGAGTATAGAGAAAATTCATCTAACATGTTTACCTCGTTGATTCCATCCACTTGAATTAAGCCATCTAAAACTCGTTTTAAATAATGTGGTCGATCACAAACTGGTATTAATATTGGCATAAAACGATTTATAACACCCGTGTTTACATTCCATAAGTAACGTTTGTTTGCTTCAATTAAACCTTGTTGAAATCGATTAGTACAATAGAATGAATAATAATGAATAGATGAAAAATAGAGTAGTCCTACGCTGATTATTAGCAAAAGAAAGAAACGAATAAATGAATAGCAATGATGTCGACAAAATATAACACTAAGTTTTATTACGTTAAACAAATGTGAACAGATGTTACTACAATATATCATTCTATTCGACTCCAAAAGAAGTACAAGATATAAAATCTTGTTTGTTATCTATAAATTATTTTTAGAGAGGAAGAAAATTTGACATATTATCCCGAAACTCGAATACCAAGAAAAGCAAGGCAGAACGATGACGTTAGATTAAACTTTTTTCTTCTACTGATGTGACGACGACACCCCATGTTAGTCTATAAGAACGCAAAATGCGTTACAAGCACGTTTATGGCGAGAGAGAAAAAAAGGGATTCAGACTAGCTTTTATCTAATGCAGATTCAACTTCTTTGAACTACACTTGGTAGGAACGAGAAAAGAGAAAAAAGGATGGCACAGACAGTTGATAGGCTAATGCATTCTCTTCTTCGATCTGAATAGAAATTTCATAAAAGATGCTACTGTGTCAGATGAATTATTGATTTACACGCCCAGAAAACAAATCTATATTTATTAATTTTTACGCATGACAAAAGGAGCATGTTTTTACTAGTTTGGACTGTGGATGTCAACATTAGTGTGCATGTGAGTGAGCACAAGGCTTCCGCCGACAACCAGACGCAAATTCTTTAAAGAACGAATAGACAAATGGATGAGTCATAGTTTTTCTTTAGTACTGTTTACAGATATTTTCCACTTTTGACTTTCTATGCTTTTTCATATAACCCTGTCAGCTCTAATCACTAGCGAACTAACTATGATCTTCTTTTGAAAATTTTCAAACACAATTCATCGTATATATGTGTAATCCAAAAGCAGCGGCTAAACGAGGAACTAGGATAAATATTTATATTTAGGATTAAAAGTATTTAACGAGCAAACGAATAGTTTTTCACCGTTTATCGCGAGGTTTTATATGATACTTTCTGTGATGGAAAATGACAAACATTTTACTGCCTTATCACATATTTCGTTTACAATAATAAAAAATAAAGGAAACATTTATTAATCCATGGATGGTTTTACTTCGAAGATCATTAGTTAGAATTTGTACTTTGGATTTATACGACCCGTTGTCTTCGTTAGTGACGCATCGTCACTCGAAAAAGATTCCTTGGTTTAGTACGATTTCTTCGTTCTATTATATTGAGAGAATTCACCAAGGTGAAAAACAATAGCGTGATGTGTGCGACATTTTTTATCAATCGAATTTCATCTTACATCTACCCTATCTATCAGAACTGCTACCAGGTCAAGCTGAATTTTTGAAACGTTTGATTGTATCACAGGCCAGACCAAAGTTGGTGGCTTGGGTTCAATGAAATACTAATTTTTACAGAACCGAACTGGACGAATAAGATGGTGCCACAGTTTGATATGTTTACCATCGAAGTTTACTAGAACAATAACTTTCTATTCCAGCGACTAGTGCTGTAATTGAAAGTTAGCTTAATATAACAAGATTTATATCAAACGACAGAAGAATCCGTTCAGACCATGAACAACAGGATAAAATTTTTTACGTTCGTTTATTTTCAAAAATTGATACTTGACTTTCTTTTGAAAAGAATGAAATTTTCTGAATTTTGAAAATTTCTCTGGAAACTCTTTTAGATCATAGTTTCTTTAGTGCCGAAAGATATGATTAAAACTCATGAGTATAATGAGACTCAGACAAATTTGTTACAACGAAATCGATAGGGAAAGAAAACATATGAACAGTATTGGAGAATCAATCTTAGATAATTAATTTTCCTTTAGTAGAATTTCTTAGCGTATATGATGTCTATATAATTTGTTTATGTATACTTTTCGAGAATGGAATTCGAGCCCAGTGGAAAATTTTGGCACTAAGTGTCTTTTGTGATATCGTAATAACTAAAGAAAATATTTATCAGATTGTGCTTGTTTACAATGAGATATTTATTACAATAAGTTAAAGTCGATTGAAAGAAAATATCAGTAATACATGTGCTATTAAACCTACTAGTCTATGCTTTGCAAAGAAAAATGCTTTTTTCTAAATTATTTCTGATTTCGTTCTGACTTAAAACAAAAAATGTCTAAACTGTTCATTTTTGATTTGGTAATCCTTATTCTCTTCGAATTCCTATATTTCTTGTCTTATTATGTGCTGTTTTTATAATCGTTAAGTATTGTATTATTATTCGAATCAGTACTAATATCATTCATTGAATTTTGTTGATTCAAATCTCTATTGCATGAAAAATGTCGATAACATCTGTTTCGTGTTTATTTGCTATTTTCTGGAAGAAATTTTTATTCTATTATATTCGTGAGAACAGTTTAAATAATTAAGTAAAATCTATGTTAGGGATTAAAATACAAATATTAGTCAGCCAAGTTTAATCTAGAGGTCCAGCAAAATTGCAGGTTTTAATATTCACATGCTCTGTGCTTCTTTTTAATCAAAATATTACAGGTCGCAAATGCATGAGAAGTAAAGAACTAAATGATTGATTCTTGATATTGTTGTGCTCGTTCGTAGTTAGTATTATTAGTGACTATGATTCATTCATAATCATGTAGCAAGTTAGAATGAGAGAAGAATGAAGAAGAGAGTAAGTTGCATGTATGGTCTATCTAGTATATATCATATCGACTGGAAACGATAGAAAAAATATACCCGAAACTTTTAAACCTCGTTTAGATTTTTGTCCTTTCCATTACATTATTCTTGCAATTTTCTTGTCTCTACTATCATCTAAGCATGTTAGAATGATAAGCATTACTCTATGCTTAGAGATACGTAGAGTTTGCAACTTTTTTGTGGAAAATGCTACGCGTCTTGAAACTGCAAGGCAGATAGAAACAAGTAAGTTGCACAAGTATATTGCTTATTAAATTTTCAAGTTTATCATATACAACGGATTATCAATTTGATAACAACTAGAATATGATATTATTTGCAGATTCAGTCATATTGTAACTTAAACTACTCGAAAATAATGTTTTCTATGTACTTCCGTGATGATTTCCGAATAAATTAAACTGTAGAATCTTTGTATTTTTATGTCCAGAAGAAAATTATCTGCTGTTCTACGTATACCAGTATTTTTTTAACGTTTGCCTGTAACTCATAAGCAATATTACGTTAGTCAACAAATATATTTAAATTTCTTAGAAGAAAATCAATGGATTTATTAGAGATAAAATCCATTGATTTTATTGTCCTTCAATACATTATAGGATAAAAGAATGTTTTTGCATATACTTTATATTTCTGATTGATAAGAAAAAAAAACGAATAAGATAAAAGTAAAAGCATTGAATTTCTATATATTTTTGTAAAGATGCTTATGCCACTCATTTATTTATGTAGAGACGTAGAGAAATTTATCTCATATACATAAAGGTTATTTTCATGTAATAGATAATGATATTCTAACCTTTAAAATAATTGCAACTCATCTACCGTAGATGATTTTGCCGTTAAATTTTTCATAGTCAATTGATTCTGAATGGAAAATTTTCTTCAAAATCTCAATGTATAATTTGTTTAGGGTAGATTGAAAAAGCAGAGACAGAGAAATAAGAATAATAATAGCAAGCAATCAGTTTTATTGCAGAAAAAAGAAATAGAAAAGGTCATTTTTATTTTAGTACTGATGCAAATAAGATTGATTATATAGGCTGACAAACGATCATCGTATGGACTTAATAAGACCGATTGAAATGTTCTATCAACGAATAATAGGTCATTTTGAAGTATGTATTCAGTTGATTCTATATCAACTAATTTTTTTTTGATTTTCTATGCCATAATGCTATTATCCAATTATTAAATATATTGTTAGCTTTGAGTGAAATTCTCGTACAGTCTAGAAGAAAATTATTCTAATAAGTTTGAAAAGAAAGTTTTTGTGGCGAGTCTTCCTCTAGAAAGCACTCCTTAACTGTAGAAATTAAATGCACTAAGCAACCGTAGCAAGTAAGGCGTGAATATTTCTAAAATATTCTTTGAAATTCAAGTAATAAATATATATATTCTTCCATATTTTAAGCAGACAAATTGTTAGATTCGAACAAATGTAAACGAAAATACGGTAGATGTTAAATAAACAAATCAAACCATTATTTTCAAAAGAAAAACAATAGTAATCATTCTGACTAGATTCAAATTCATGATAGATCGTTAAGATCTATTTTAAGTTACATATGAGAAAGTTTTAAAAAAAGTTTGTTTATTCGTGGAAACTATTTTTAGATCAATAGAAGTTGAGTGTGACAGTAGTAGATAAAATTGTCATTACTAATCAACAGAACATGATTCTATTTGATTCATCTTTGGATACATTCTTCATCAAAGCGTACGGAATTCTCTCGGACTACAGCAACGACGCTGGTTATACACAGTATGATACATACATATATATATATATAATTCTTTATCGCGTGTCAAAAAGTCTCAAATATAGTTTACGATGCATGAGAAATTCATCTGCCACACTATGGAAAGAAGTATAACCTTCTACTCTGATACACTTCAACAGTCCTTTTATAAAAGAAAGCGAAAGACTGAGCAATAGTTAAAAATTGATGCTTACTTGAAACGAACATTTGTCGTTAAGTAATGATTCAGTTTTATCAAGAGTCGACGAAAGTATTGATTATGAGACGAGATACTCAATTCCTTGGTATTGAAATAAAATCAATCAGTACTTCTGGGAAGTACGAATAAACACTCCATATTATTAGAGGTCTGCTGCTCCACAAAATCTGGAACGGAAAATCGAATTTGAACCGTGGAACCGTTTCTTTAATATGACCGCTTTCGCCTAGTTTTCTCAGCAGAAAACTAAAAAGCAATGATGCACAATGCATATCAAATACGATCTTATATTGGTCTTGATATGGGAATAGAAATCTTCAATGCAGCAGCATCTAAAAAAGCATGAACGATACCACATCTACCCCAACTCTTAGCCAGTTTTCGATAACTAAAAGTTTTTACGGCTTCGTGTAATATTTTTGGAATAGAGCCGGAACCGATGTCCCTGAATGATTGGGGACTGGTATCGAAACGGCGGTTCCGGATAATTTTTCGAGCCACAGACCTTGAAATATTATACTATTCATAATCTTATCATAATATTCAAAAAAAATGTTTATGTGGCTTCATTCTCGTATAACAAGCCATGGATGGATACGCAGAAAATTCTTATTAATCCCTTATATATTTATGCGCTAGGGATCAAATGTCAGTAGTTAAATAGATGGTAGAAAAAATACTTTTTATTATTTGTCGACAGTCATATGTTCTACGAAAAGGTAAAATTTCTGATTAAATCAGCATCTCATTGTTTATCTAGTATTTTATTTCAACCGTCTACAATAATATATATATTGATTCATTCATCGGACAGATAAAACTAACAGTTTGTTGTAAACATTAATGTTGTTGTCGAAAATCCTATGAGATAATTAATGGACGTGACATTGACTCAAAGTTGCATAGATTAATCGACGTATCGAATATCTTTAGAAGATATTCCTATAGAGCCGTTCGTTATCTTCTGAAACTTTTACAATTGATTAATTTTAATCGAGAGGAGATTTTAAAGATTCGCATTCAAATACATGATAATGAGACGAACCACATTTTTAAACTAATCAAATCAGACAGGAATGATTTCATAATTAAAAAAAACGTTGACTTTTTTCCATCAAAATTTATATTGATGTCGATTACTCAGGAAATTTTATCGTTATTCATAAATGTACCATTCACTTATTTAGATAGCAGATCAACTAATTAGTTAGAATAGGAAATAGTATTTATCTATAATAAAGTTATCTAAGGAGTCGGTATGACCATTTCTGATACAATGTATATTAGTATAGACTTAACTAAGGCGTAATATCCACTTTTATGTCATGTGCTCGAATCATTAACATCAAAATCATGTGCTTCTGCGGGCAACCGTGACACATAATAAGAAAGTATAAAAGAAGAGAAAATGTAATCAAGGGAAGGGCAATCCATAAAATGAGAAGAAATGGTAAGGGAAGGGTAGACATCATATATACGTTACAATCAACACTCTTTCATCACAGTTAAGTATTCGTGAATTGAACAGTTTACTCATAGAAATTATCGACTAGAATAAAGATGAAAATAATCTCACTGTGAAAATTCTTATGGTTACTGATTACAAAGTAGTATGTAGATTATGCACAAAAACACTTTGACACTGAGAAAGAACGTTAGAAAAGTAATATTCAATCAGTAGAACGCTTAGCAAAAGGTAATATATAGAGAGATATAAGTAGAATCTAGCACTTCGAATGAACATTAGATATGCAGGATTCTCAAACAGCTGGCATTAGGGATCTGCTGGGTGGTCCAGAATCCCGAAATATTTCGTCTCTCCAGAAATTTTTCCAGGATTTGAACTTCATCATTCTGGACTATTCAAAACAAAGATGCCACGAATCACCTGAGTTCTCATATGAGTTACAGACATAAGCTTCGAATTTTTTTATCAGCAAACAATTTTATTCTCATTCTCTGTGAGAATTATGAACTTCTGGAAGCGACGCATCTTAGAACTACCTGAAATTTTCAGCGCATAGAGAAAAGGTTGTTTTGATTCAAAAAATATATCTTTTTAAGTACTCAGAGGTTTTTAAGGAATTTATTCCTATGAGAAAATACTCAAAGTCGGTACATAACGATTTTTAAAAATTGTTAAGNAAATCACATTATTCCCGTTGAAAAAAAAGAATGAAAAATATGGTTCTGATAGAAAGAACACATTCTTTCTATCCTACCAAAGGACAACTTATATTCATATTTATAGTTATTGGACGCACGAACTAGCTCTCTTCTAATGTATATCGTCGGCAACAAAATATCGACCGAGAAACATGTCTTCATACAGAGGAAAATAATAAATTTTCACTTACCAAATGAAATACTGCAACACTATTAAAAATTTACTTGCCAGTAGCCGAGGCACAACAGAAAAGAGAAGAACTTAGGGTAAAACTAAAGTTTAACAGTCATTCTCTGTGAGAATTATGAACTTCTGGAAGCGACGCATCTTAGAACTACCTGAAATTTTCAGCGCATAGAGAAAAGGTTGTTTTGATTCAAAAAATATATCTTTTTAAGTACTCAGAGGTTTTTAAGGAATTTATTCCTATGAGAAAATACTCAAAGTCGGTACATAACGATTTTTAAAAATTGTTAAGATCAACTATTGCGATATCATAAATTTTGAGCGGGTCGGGCTCATCATCGTTTACATTCGCGGTATATATCTAACGCTTAACTTTCGATAACTAATCCTGTCTCTATAGTAGACAAATATTAAGAACTCCATCCGTTGTTCTTGAGATATCATATTACGCAGTTAAAACCCACCACAAGTGCTAGGTCGTAATACATAGATGTATTTATCTATTTGCCAGTTACGCACTGATCGATGCTACAAACCTGCCTCGTCGAAAACTATTTCACAAGGAACATAGAAAAGTGAAAACGAAGGCACAAAATTTCACTTGTTTCGGATTTTTCTAAAAACGTATCCAACCAATGACTTCCAATCAAACAGAATTTTGTCCGTGATAGTCCACTCTATGGGAAAAAGTTATTTAACTGTTTATTGAAAATGCTCTATTTTTCAACAATGAAGTCATCATACGCAGCAATATCACTAAAACGTTTTGTAATCAATCACGCTCATTTCGACTAGAGATGAATGAAAAACAATTGAATCACAGATTGTAGAGTACCATTCCCAGTATTATGATTTGTGTTTGGATTCGTGAGCGCATTTACTTTATGTGGAAAAATTTTCACATTGTGATTTAAAACTGGTTCAGAAGTACACAAATATGCAAGTAATTCCCTTTTCGTGTAGTCAATAAATAATTTCAGCTCAAAATGAATCACGAATTCAGAATGTATATCGAAATTTACGTATATGTACAGCTAGTCCGGTATTCACTTAAGTCATTGATTGCCTAGAAATCAATTTATGAAAGTGCTACGCAAAAGAATACATATACGTATATCAACTTTTTTTCATGCATGTTTTTAATTATG
>OENT01002039.1:0-29580 GCA_900239685.1 Rotaria macrura | reverse complement strand
TCAAGGCAAAATTGGCACTTTCTTAGTCCTTCTTATTTTTTTAAGATCTTCTCAGCCATAAGATGATTGAATCGAAATGAAAAGTATAAATGAACGAGAAAAAAATGTACTCCAGTTTTGCGTTTCCGGCACCTTACATTTGTTTTTGAACTAGGATTTCACAATAATACATGCTGTCTTGGCAGTGTGAGTACGGATGTTTTTGTATATGAGACTAATGCTGATATCCAGATCTGAATCTTCTATTTAGATAACGTTACGAAACAAAATTTGACACTCAATTATCCGATGAGTCTAATGAGAACCATAAAAAGTCGTCAATAGTTGGTGTAAAACTTTGATGTCCCACGAATAACGATCTAAAACAGCCATCCGCTTCAGGATCAATACACGAATTTTCCGTGACCAATGGAACTTCGTCAGAATAAACATCCATTCGATTCACAATGAAGCACATCAGTGAAGAACTATTTGTCTGTGCCAAGTGAACTTGCTCTAAAAGTACTCGTAGACTGCCAGTCCTAAAACAGCATCATAGTTCAATTTCAGTAATATCCATATGACTTATTAATCATTTTCCACACTAATGATAATATCATCAAATAGAAATCATACAGGCCCAGGTGAATGAATCCGATACCAACTCCGATCGAATCCGATGAAATCCTATGGGAATCCAGGTTATGGAACCACTAACAGATCCGACGTGAGAAACCTATTTTCTTGTTTGTGTACGAATTAGCACTTAATCCCAATAGTAGAGGCCTGTTAGATCATACGATGAAATCCAATCGGATTCCGATAGTAGGATTCGACAAAATCCAACACTAGGGGTCTGAATGTCGGATCGCAGCGAGGAATTCGATGGGATTTCGTCGTATTAGAGAATCTCCGATAGAAACATGATCGGATCCAATTGTCAGAATGATCCTCCTGGGGGGGGGGTGTCCAAAACCTCCGCCGGAATCGAACGGTGAAAACTACGCCCTTCTATCATATTCGTGCTCAAAGTAATTAAAAAAACCCGAGTGTCTTATTAGAAATGAATAATAGACCGATTAAAGAGAAGATCAATCTTATCACCTTCGAGTTCTATTGAAAGGGTTCATCGTGGTCGTTCTCGAAGTAGAATCTCAAATTGAGACTCTCAATGCGATATGATATTATTATAAACACGTTCACACTGACCCGCTGTAACAGCAATGGTATGCATGCGAATCTACAAGAAAATATAGCATCTTTTAGCTGTGCAAATTGTAAACAAAGGAAACCGCGATCTTCATCAATGACAGCTAAGCTTTGTTATTCAATGGTATTAAGAGAAGCTGATTTAATCAAAACATTAAGTCGGATAAGTTGAATCCAATCTTTTTTTCATTTATCAAAACATTAGAGTGTGCTCTAGTATGATAGTGTCAGATTTTTATTAAAAGAACTTCGTCAAGTTACTTTTGATGTTTTTTTATTGCTAGATATTCAAAAATAAGCAATGGGTGTTTATTCAAAACCAATTTATTCAATCTACTTTATTAACTAGAAAAAAGAAATGTGCATTGTTGTTCTTCGATAACAGTTATCTTCCATAAATAAAGATATTTTACAGTCCACTGAGCACACATAACACATCTTCAATATCTTGCTACTTAATAATTTTTCTTTTCAAATAGGCCTTCATCATCATGCAGTTTAAAAAACGTAGTGCTAGTGCATATTTACATACTTCAATGCTGCTACTAATCAAAATTTTACAGTAGAAAAGAACGAGGACAAGGCTTTTCCAGTGTATATAGCACAGCTGCATCATGCAACTAGATTAATGTTTTGAAATATATTCTAGTCTCTTTGCAGCTCCTTTAGGTCTGTATAATCTAGAAAATATACCGATGCGATTCATACTGCATATTAACTGAGACTGGGAGTACTGTATGTCCCAAACACGAAATCTATCGTTCTGATAGTCTATTTGTATGAAAGTATAATACAGTAGGAAAAAATATTAGCAGTATTTGTACTATTGTGTATGTCTATTACTCAGTACTTTATTACTTTTTTAGAATCATTACTTATTGCTGGTAATAAGTAATAAAATTATTACTTTTATTGCTCTTATTACTTTCCAAAATTATCACCATTACTAGTAATGAATAATCACGTTATAAGTAGTTACTTATCACCAGTAATGGTATTGTAGCAGCTTTACTAAAATCGCCGTCACAGTTAGCAGTCGAGGTTTGAATCTATAGCTAACCACCATCTCTCATTAAAACTGAAGAGAAAATGTAAGCTGTATTCTTATTAGCATTTTCATATGAAACGTTAAAATGAGTATTCTAAACAGCGATTTTAGTGAATTCTCATAAAATGCACCTTTGCAGCGTTTGGAAGCCTCTCTGCACCGTTATAGTACTCCAGAAAAAACAGTTTACTAAAACCTGCGTTTATTCGTGTTCTTTAATCAATTCATATGTTTTCGCTAGACCTTAAACACATTTTTACAAACGCTTTCTTTTCAATGGAAAAGCCAAAACGTTGAATCAGAAAGCTTTATACAAAGTACGTTTTTCTGAACTGATACAGGCTTTCTTTTCGTTGAACGGATTTTATCTATTGAATTGCTTTTTATTTTCGGCTATGAGCAGATTCGAACTTGGCCCTTTTGATTTCATTTACCTCGTGCTGTTGAACCACATTTGCAACTTTCATAAAGGTAATGGAATGCCTATATACACATTGGATTGAAGGATTGAAATACTAACAATTCTGATTTCTTATAAATTAAATTATTTTTTTATCTTTTTCGAGTCAATAAATTTTTTGTAAATGCATAGATACGCCGATGCCGATACAACATGTACCGAGGTCTCAACCAATAACACTTAACCAATCGTACGAACTCACCTACTCGCATCTCCAACTGTCATTACGCGAACAAGCCTTTTCTACCACCTAGTCTCCGCTGAAATCAACTGCCTTAGGGATGAAAACGACATGCGTACGTATAAAAACCGAGACACCTAAATTTAACGTATCGATCCGGTACAAACCGACAATGTCGCAGTAGGCTGTGTAGTCCTACTGAAGTGGAAGACTTTGTAATGTTTCAGTTAATTTCATAGAGCTTTCCTATATTCGTTGAGCGGTCGGTGCAATTCGTACTCGTGTTGTCGCCCCTCCTCTAGAAATCTAAGGAGACCAATCCTAGTATTTTCCAATTATTACTTAAGAGTTTTTCAGTCTTCATTTTTGTCAACTTTTTGAAGATTCTAATTTTCGTTATAATTGAAGTAAGTTGCGTCCTATTTAGTTCATTTTTCACTCCGTTGAATATCGAAGAAAAATTCTAAATAGCATACAACTATAAATATTCAATTTATCAGGAGGAACGAGAAGAGTATTGTAATTTTGTGTCAACATTACCTTGTAAACAAAACACAAATAAGCAGATAGTGTAGTCTCATTCATTATTTAAAATGACCCTTTTCGCGAAAACGCCAATTCGTATTCAAATAAAGCATTGCTTGGAAAGTTTCAGAAATAAAGTGAAACCTAAAGCACCAGTTTTCTTTTATTTGGTCTTAAGAAATAATTTGACATAAATTTACTTTTAAAATAACTGTTCCCTTGACTGTAATTCTAAGGTCTAGTAACCATAATTCGCCTGTGTCTGTCTGTCTGTAGGACTTGGTACAAACAGACAGTTCAGAGGCAAAAAATGGTCATTTTTATGGTACAAATGACCATATTTGTGGCTCATATGACCATTCCAGTTGCAGAAATGACTGCTTTGCAAGCACAAAGACCATATTTGTGCCACAGCTGACAACTTTAATAGCCCATACTATTGGCGAATCCACTTTTAATTACAATGCAACTAAATAGGGCAGGAGAAGTTCCTATTAGGAACTTGAATTTGGCCGTCGTTAAATTTCAAAATCACGTGATCCAGTAGCTACATGGGAGAGTTAACGCCTAGCTAATCTGAAAGATGTTTAAACTTCCGTGACAAGATTTTTCAAAGCTTTGTCTATTGGTTAGGAAGCTGAGACCTAGCCCTCCACGCCTACTACTACTACCTGTAATTGGAATCGTAGTTTGGGAGCTGCTTCGCACCTGCCTTTTGCGTCGACTTTGAATACTTTTCTTTCTTCATTGATCTTGGAAAGTTTTCGTTTTCGTTTTATCAGTGTTCCACTTATACTTTATTGCTCTCTGTCTTCCTCGTCCATCCTATACTTATTGGGCTATCTATTCGGAAATTTCAGGATCTGCGGTGGAAATAGGCAACTTTGTCCTGTGTTCATATGTTTTCATGTGTGAGTTCTGTAAGTCTAGGGTTCAGTGAATCGATAGTCGATTCACCGTACTTGTATATAAATGATTTACTTTCAAATGAAATATGGTTTAATGCTTGTCAGAATCGTACAAACCATTATTTCATACAACGATGTTTTTACTGGCCGTACGAGTTTAAATGTTTCTGGACAACGTTTTGTGAAAAATCCCATGGTCTCAAGAAGAAACATGAAAAAATCACGCTCTTTCACATTCACGGAAAAGCGTTCGTTTCATAGTAAAAATCTATTAAATTATGTGTTTTGGAGTACTTACAACACTAAGAAGTTCTTCAACAGAAAAAGCTCATTGATAAAAGATATACTGAGAAGTAGTCCAAATTAAAGCAATTGAATACAAAGAGAACAACACGTTCGAACGATTTTTTAAAATCGCATTCTAAGTTGGAAAAAACGCGCTTTTGTGAAAATATAATGGGTTGCAACGCGTTACATGCACACAAAACACGTGTTTCGATCTGCTGCAGAGAAAAACAGATGCGTTTAAACAGTAAAATTGTGCTTTCTTCTTAAATTTTTCGTTGAAACTCTTTTCGTAAATAATGCTGCCACATGTGTAGATTAAACCAAGACTACGTCCCACGTAAAAATTTCAGCGAAAAAGCTAGCTTAAAACACCTTAAAATGTGCACTTTTCAGGGCTGCTCAGCACACATTTTAAAGTTATTAAAAGAGCTTAAAGTGAAAAGTCTCAGCGATTTTAAGTGCTGAAATTTGTTTTAATAAAACTTTTATATCACCCATTCAACGTCCCTATATGGTAAGCTACACTCAGAATTTCATTTTATGTCATCTTGCAACAAATTTATTGAATTATTGAATTTTCATTGTGAACAGAATTGCACTGAAGATTGGATTCGATCATCATATCCTCAAAATAGAAGGCAGCGTTTGTTAGCGTCAGTGTTGGATCACACTAACGCTAAAGGATGATTAAGATGCGCCGTCTTGTATAATTGGCTTAGGACAACTGCCCAGATAGCAGGAGATGCGGGTTCGATTCCAACGAAGGTCACTTTTTCATCGTTCTGTCACATAACATCAGTGACACTGCTTGTCTCTTTCGTTCTATACATATGTAGTGCTAACAGCGTTATAAACCACTTTGCTAAATTACCGCATAACGGCGTATTGATGATAGAACATTATATGAATTGTGCTAAACTAAGTTCGCAAGCAAAGTGTTTCTGTTTTACTTTTTTCTAGTGACTTTTCAAAAGTGCTATATATGTTTATATTTTGAGCTGGTTTCTTTTTCCATGAAGAACCATACTTTAGAAACCTTTAGACAAATAAAGATACTGAATAAATCATTTCTAGACGTTGGGTTCTTAAGCACTTAATTTATAGTAAGTTTTTCGAAAGGGCTTAATTGGATTTTCTTAAGAAGGAGAAGACTTTTTTAAGCAAGCATCCTTTTTAACCTAGATATGAAGACAACACTACTATTTACTGTTGGTTATATCTTTCACTTTGTTTAACAAATACGTTTTCTTGATTGAAAAATACTATTTGAGCTTTACAAAATATTTTAGCTCTGCATATTGGATTTCCTCAAAGACAATTTACAACTTGAAAAAACAAACTCAGAAAAACTCACAGAATTTATGAGAGATTAGTTGTAAAGGTCCGCATAGAAAATTGCTATCAGTCTGACTACGGAAAGCCCGTTTTTATTTCCAAACTTCCAATCTCAAGTTCCCACCAATTCACAAAACTGTCTCATCTAAGGATATTGCATGATAATTTAATAAGCGTGTTATGCATGAGAAAGATGCAGTTTTTCACGAGCTATCTTTTGATGAAAAAATTATTTTGAGAGAGAATTTGCATGCTACATTTTTGGGGGACAAACGTAAAAATATTTGAAGAAAATACCCTTTTCGTCTATTTTTTCAGTGAAAAAACACCAATTAGACTCCATTTGTGTTTCAAACTCACATTCTATCATAGTGGATTTAATCAAGACGCTTCAAATGATACTAAATATGGGGTTCTTCGAAAGTGGAATGTATTTCTTTCAAGAGTAAAATTGAATTGTCGAGAAATTTTCGAATCTTTACAAAACGTTTTGGAGGGTAGGTAGAAAAATCAAACTAAATCTTTGGATACGGTTATCAAAAACGCTTAAAAATTGGGAAGGAAGGATGAATTTTCTTGGGCTTTTCAATGACACAATTATTTTTTATACAGTAAAATTTTTCGACAACCTTGTCTGTCGATGGTCCTATGGACGGTTTATCCAGCGTCAAGCTGAAGCTAAACAAACTATGGAATGAAGCCTATTCCCGTTACCTTATTTACTACATCAGACCACTTCTTCTTTGACACTTTAAACGCCCAAGGTTCAGCACTTGTTGAAGCAGCGCTAACTTGTGAATTCATACATCTCGGAAGACAGCAGCACTCTTTCGATGCCATTTTCTTTTTGTTCTGAATGCCAGATTCAATACCTCGACATTCGTCGGCTTCCACAAACACAACGCGTAGACTTCAAGGGTAACAAAAAAAGTAATCAAAACGAATTCCCTCTGGCGACAGGAATCTCAGACTGGTGAAGAGCAATCATTGGAATCCTACACTGAATAAAACGAGAAACTATAACTGTATGGCTGTGCGTGTCGGGGTCGCTGTGGGTGTGGGTGTGGCTATGTGTTATCGTCTCCGTTTGGCGTTGTATGCGGAGTAGTAGTCTACAAAATTATTTTTTCTTTCATTGTTCCAGATGGAATCGGTTCCCCTTTCATGTGGTTGTTTTCTTTGTTTCTAAAATGTGCGCTTTTCACATGTAAAATCTGAAAATCTGTGTGGATGGAGAACTTGGATGGCGTTTATTTTTGAGTGGTGGGACTATTTTTGTCTGTGAAATGTATGCCTGTGATCTTAACAATTGTTGGAGAATCATGAGGACCACTTATCCTATTTGAAGGCTGCTTTGGAGTGGTTTTGCAACAGCAAGGTCGTCTCTTATGTATATGTATCCATTTGCAATGAGCATAAAAGTTTTTCTGAGGTATGGATGAGTAGAAGACGAGACATTTGTAATTCACACTAAAAATAGCAGAGCGATCATATAAAACACTATAAATACGGACTGTTAAAACTAGTATACAGCAGTTCCTGGCCGGAGCTAGGGACTGAGTTTCTGTATAAATCGGCTTATTTAAAAAAAAGTTGAGGTACCCTTTGTAATTCATTTTAGTGTATATTGAGTATTGAGTGCATTAGGCATGCAGCAATTGAAGCTTAAGAGATGCCATTGCGACTGAGTATCTGTTTAGTAGATCTATGATTCAATAAATAGCTGATAACTTTATTATGTTCATACATTATATCATCCATGGCTTAGCATATTTAAGGAAACGGAGTGGAAAATGAGTTTCCGAGATCCGGAAATGTGTTTCGCTGAGTTTTTTTCGAGAGGAAATGCGTTTTGCAATATCTTCACTTAGATGAAGCGCGTTTTACCCCGTAGACTTTTCGAAACGATTGGAAACGTTTCCTTTTGAAATTAAGTTCGGAGGCGTTTCAGAAGCAAAACTCTGTTGAACCCATGGTGGTTGACAAAAAACGCATTTTACACAGTCACAGTTAGGAGAAAATGCGAAACACATCTGTTTAAAATATATTTTGCACCGTTTCCGCTTCTAATGACGAAAAACGGCTGTCTTTTGTTGCCGCATCTCCCATTGAATTCATATTCAAAATGCATGTGAATGAAGAAAACTCAGGTATTTTCATGATTATGGAAATTATTCGAAATGGTTTTGCAAAAGGTTCGTTAATCGCCTTGGCTTTGTTCACAAAGATGGCAGTGCAAATCTTCCATAGGCAAGGTCAGAATCGAACTCTCCTAAAAACTAGGGTGATTATGTCGTTTTATAAAGCTTATTCTAAGTTAGTCCAGTATTGAACATCAGGGTGTAACCAAAGTATATTTCTTGTTAAAAAACTTATTTCACTACCTTTCAATTCAAAGAAAACGCGTTTCGTAGCATTGAATAGAGGACTCTATTAAATATTAAAAAATTTGAAAAAATTCAATAACGAGTGAAGTAAAAATGATGTGTATGGTAGCTTACCGTTACCGAGAGAAAAAAGCATGTTTGAGAAAAGTACGATTTGTAATAATTATTATGGTGAATCTATATGCAGACTGCCTTATAGTGACTAATTGTATACTCTCGGAAACATGACTATAACTTGAATTTCGCTCGTATATTAGCTAATTATGGTTTGCTCATAAAAGAGATTTGAATAACAGAAAAAAGTTTCTTTCAATTATTAGTATAGTTAAATCTTACGAGTCATGGAATTACCTTTACAGAAGATTATTGGATCTAGAAAAAATTTTGAATTTTCTCAAAATTTAAACTGAATTCATCAGAATTTAGATATAAGAAAATTAAATTCCTTAAATCTTAGAATCCAACTTAAATCGAATTAAATTCATTTTCATTGGGTATTTTCGATTAAAAAAATAGTTAAACAGATTCCAATTTTTAAAAGTTAAATTTAACATAAAGTAACGGGAAAATGACACTCCTGCTTCGATAGAATCAGGAAAAGACCCATAATTCTTCATCACTCATTGAGATGTGAAAACGAAACTTTATTAAAATAATTAGTTTCGTGACACATCTAAATCAGAGTAGATTAGACACAAATATTATTCGATTATTTTTGTTGAATGGTCTATGCGCATATCTTTTACTCTGGTGTTATCGTGGTCGACTCCACCGGTTGAATCTATCAAACTTAATTCAAATTAGCTCCATAATGATATTATTCAATGTAAATGCGTGGATGTATATTTCATCTATAAGTTGAGTTATATAGATACCCTGTCGAACTGAGTACTCAGTTAACTGGCAATGGCGTATACCAAGTTTAAACAGCTATCGAAGAAAATATTTGTTTTGTTTTTTATATACTCGAAGACCTAATCAAGTATCCAAAACTTAGAATCGTGGAAACGGAATCATGATCGGTAAAAATCGTTATACGACTCGGAAACAAAAATAGTTGATTTACAATTTGTTGTTCAAAAATGAGTAAAACATATGAAACTAGATGGTAGTTGAGCTTCGCTCGAAAACGAAACTCAGTGCAAAGCACTTGATTTCGAGCAAGAAAATTGAGCAGTCCTCTACAAAGATTTGATATTTAATTGAAAAGATGTCATCTATAGTACATCGATACTAACTATTTCTGCTAGCGATAATTAATGTCATAAATTACCCGCCAAGTCTCTGTGTTTTGAGTCGCCCTATTGAAAAATACAACTCATAGATCATTCATACATGCATATTTTACTTTGGGCGAACGAAAGGTTATATACCAAATCGGGCAAAAGTTGGTACCTATTCGAATCTCAATGATTCTGATGACATTTAACAAGAATCTGACGATATGTCATTCTCGATATCATCGTGCGACAAAATATGGACTTTAGATGCTTATGGCGAGAAAGAAACATATTTTCGCCGGCAATCAATATAGAATGCTTCGCACCGTAAATATATACTATAATACTTGATGAAAATAAGCAGACCAACATCAGATTGAAAATGTTTTACTCGCGGTACTGGTCACGAGACAACTTTGCAAATCCCTACTCTGGATTCAGCTGCTAGTGGCACTGTTTGTGTGAACGTACACTGTCAAGACAGTGTCATACACTGTGCAAAACTACCCACACCCTTTTCATTTTTCAGAAAAAAGGGCATCATTCTATTTAACGTGTTCAAGAAGAGTTTCTTTTGAAAAAATATTAATGATCTGTACAAAAAAGCTATGGTACGCTAAAAATGAACCTATAAAAACGATACTGAAAGGTTTAATGTAAAAAAGAGAACATTGAACAATAGATTGTGTGCGGTTTTGAAAAGTACGTATCGAACATTACAAGCAAATGTGAGACAACGAGTCATTAGCAACAAAACATTCCCCGTAAAAAAAGGCTTTTCTGAAGAAGAAACTTATTTTTTGCAGAACCTAATTCTCATCTGCCTATATTCGAATATATATCATATATTGAGGAATTTTGAATTTCATTAATGAATTTGATAGCATCGGGTATGAATTACGAAGGTATTAAATTTATTCATATTCGAATCAATCCAATGTCGAATGGGTAACTCTCACGAAAGTTTTGGCCCTATTTGGATGGTCAATCTCTTAATTTGATAGAATCATTGCTTCAATTCAGTTCGTTGGTTTTTATTGTTCGAACCATCTTAGGACATGTTTACACCTAAATCTTACTTCATCCTTTTCATCAATGACGAAATATTGATTTCAGCACAAACAATCTTTGATTCTTGAATTTTCTGGAACCCAACTAAAAAGTGAAAACCTACATGGAGATTTCTGTCATTAAATAAAAATATTCGTCAGTAGATCAGTTCAAAATAGTGTGAAAATGTTCGATCGCTTAGAAGTGAAGATGTTCGTGACAACATTCATTGATTCATTTGAGTTTTTTAAATTTAATGATCAAAGCAAACATCTTCTTGAGTTCTGATTTTCATTTATAGGCAGGGATAAAATAATGATGCCCGCTTGTCATAGGAGTTGAAGCATTGGTTAAAGGATTTTTAAAATTTTCTTATCTTAAAAGACACGTTTATTGGCATTAAATACATTTTCTGAACTAGCAGAACACAAAGAGTCATTGAGAAAAATATCACAGCCTTAATTTTAAATAATATTGGCTAAAAGTGCATCGATTAGCATGGTATTGTTAGCAGAAGTGAAAGAAAATTCGGACGAAAGAGTAAAATTTTTAACGAAGTCATACGACTGATGATAGTTATTAATAGAAGTAAAAGATTGCATTTTTGGTTTATAAAGTCTTTTATCTGAGTTGACACAATTTTATCAAGTAGCCAAGGTCAAGTGAAAAACGAAATAGCTTTATAAATATTTACTGGACATAGAGCAAAATTTGTGTCAATATCATAAATTATTATATGTACTGCACTATTATTTCATTCTTCGAAACATTTAATTGCAAACGGGAAAATTGTTCTTACTTTCAGACATAGAGACATGGATCAGTAAGTAATTTGTATTACACAATAAATAATCGGTGTTCGCTCCATGTTTTTGAGCCATTTATAAAAATCAATTTAAAAAATCTTGTTTAGATTTCAATTGATGGGGAATTTCTCTTTCTAAAAAGCAGTTAACTTGTCTTCAAAGTATAGATTTTCTGGCCTGGTTAAAGATCGAGTTTTTAAAAGTGACTTCATTGAAGTTGAAAATATCTCACAAGCTTCACTATAAAAATTTTATATCTTTTGATGTACTCAACGAATCTTTGAAGTAAACATTTGGAATGGAAATGTTTCGACGTCGGCATGGAAAACGTAACGCATCTGGATAAATCTCTTTTTTTGGAGGAGCCGTGTCATTGCTCACTCAGTTGAAAAACGTTCGAATGTTTCAATCGTTGAAACAACATGTACGCCCTTTTATTTACAATCGAATTTCGAACTCTATCTGTGGAGAATCTACTTTCTAAAGAATGAGTCGGAGTTGATCAAACAGAGCTTTGACTGAAGCGTCCTCAAAATATGATCAGAGTTTAGTTTGGATTCTCTCCATGCCAGATATTAGATACTTAGTACAATACTTTGTACGTTTTGTACTTATAATTTCAATGCTAACACTATTGAAGCAATCCTTTTACGTATCCTATTTTCTATTTCTTCTTCTTTGTGTTGGATTCTAAGTGTTCTTTATCGATTCAAAGGTTTTCATACTTCCAAAATGGCTTTAAAGTCGGAAATATAATCGACTAATTGAAGCTTATTTCAAATATTCTTAAACGATGACAACTTATATAAAATTTCTATGGATTGAGCATTTGTGACAAACTTTAAGAAAAAAGTTCAACAGATAGATAAATCGATTGAAACACTATTATTTAAATTTGATGCAAATCTGGTTTTTAATGTTATACTTTTGATTTTTGCTGATTTGATGATGGATTTTTTATTAATCTATAACCGAATCAATTTTTAGTGACTAATTAGAAAAATTAAAATAATCTAGAAATCAGAGGAAATACAAAATTTAGAACCAAAACCCGATTTCAATCAGATTCAAGTCAAAGAAGCATTGATTTTAATATCAGTAGATATGAAAATTTGACAAATATGGGTTCTAACTTCTTCTGCTGTTCACAATAACAGATTTTCATTAGACGACGAAACCGATTGACGCTCAGAAAAAGAACTAATCAAAGCCTCAAACGACATTGTAATTTGTATCTTTTTGCAGTAGTAAGTACAATAATGAAGTACAAAATATTTGTACCCGTACTTCGCGTACTTGTACGGGTCCAATCTCTGTTTCATGCAGAGTAATGTTATCAAGATCCTTGAATAGATTGTAAGACCATAGATTGTAAACCTTTTCTTATTCTCATGTACATATTTGTTTTATAGTATCGACTTGAATCAAATCACACTTCAGAAATTTTTGTGAATTTTGAAGTTAGAGATGACAACAGTTGAGCAACCGTTGATCTGTTTGATGCTACCCAGATGAAAATGTGTCCGCTAGAAAACAAAGTTGACTTTCTTTGTTGAACAACAAGTCTCTATCAAATCAGATGAAGACAAAAATCGAAAAAGACTGTCAAACATCTCAAAGACATGAAGCTATGACCATAAAATTAATTTTGTGCCCTGTGATAATACTACCTAGTCAAATAACCACGTAGTTGACTGCCATTTTTGCATTGAGTTTTATGAAAATTATTGCGATCATTTTGTTTGGAATGATCGCCCTAATCTATATCAGTTTGATTATAATCAAACTTGTTTTCTACTCTAAATGGTCAGGCGAAGCATGCCCTGTAGAATCGAGTTTAAAACTGTATTTAATTGCGAGTGGAGTAGTCGATATTATATGGCCAATTCTTTTTGCGATCTTACCTTGCTTTGGCGAAGATGCATTCACAACTGTCACGACTACCTATCAAAAATGGAAAAAAGAACCGGGAAGGTCTTGGCAAAAGGACGGAGTCGTAACAGAGAAAACAAGAGGTGAATCATAGCCTAAAATGTATATAGAATGATTTGTTATCTTTGTTCTCTTATTAAGGAATAGGTACTCTGACTTGGTATGCAGCCTGTATTCTTCTTCTAGGAAGTTTTGTCCTTTGGTGCTGTGGAAATTCATGGATTTTAAACAAATACAAACATGTTCAATATCAAGAACCAACTGCTTCAAATTACTGCTATCCTTCACTATTTAAGGGTGCATTCGCGATTGTAATTACGGCAGATATATGGTGTGGCCTTTTAGTATTTGCATTGTTGTTATACTGGATCTCCAACTGAAATAGACTTTACTGATGTTAAAACCTTTCCGCTGTTGTCATTCCTTATCGTGAAAATCAAAGCCATTTTTTCCCTCTTCACAAATGAAAACGTAAAATTGTGATTGATCAGATTTTTCCAAGAAGCTCAATGATAGTTTAGAGAGAACTAATCAAGTGGACATGTTTCAATAAAGAAGTAAAGTAATATGCAGCCAATGGCTCTTGTTTTTTTAAGAGTGCGTGTTGGTGGGGCAGAGGGGGAGGGAATCTAGAAATATGTTTTGCCAAACACTTCATAAATGTCCCCACACAGCTATTTCTATCAGGTTTCCTTCAAACATTTTACACTATACACAAACTCGTTACGTACTAATCATTTTTTGGCGAATTTTTGTTTTAGAAATCTAAGCACAGTGAAATCATTCGCAAACAATTAGTGGCCAAATTTTTCCAGGCAGGATGAAAAACAGGTGGAGGTTTTGCACGTCCAACTCTGTTCTATGTCGAGAGGCATGTTGGTAGAAGTGCATATAATTTCATTTTGCCCGATCAACCTATCATGCATAGAAATCAAGAGAGAAAACCATCGATTAGACAATAATTATTTTCTTCCTCGTCGAAGTCTTCGTCTAACTAATTAAGATTTCGCTAAAAAATCCGAGAAAAAAGATACAGATTGTGCATGAGAAATTTTCATTTCTAATTGTTAGTTCATTCATATACAGTTTCATTAAAGTCATTCAATAGACAATTTTGTGATTTCCACTTACACTTTAAAAAAATTCCTCAAGGCTCTTGATGTTATCACTCATGTGAAAAAAAGTTTGGAACAATCACTGTGCTTATATTTTTCTACGTGTGTTAGAAAAAACATATCTTCGAAATCGAGACTTACGATGAAATAATTTCAACTGTCGGGACCGTTCGACTTCATATTATGACTATGATTCGATCTTGGTACGGTTCAATCAAGTTTAAATATATATATTCAAACCCAAGGCTTACTGATAAAATTTTCACGTTTCAACGAACAAGAACATCTCTTTCTCGACACATTCAGTATCCAAAATGAATATCTGCTCAAAATAGAACGATGCAATAACTTACTGTGATTCAAAATTGCAGAGCTTGAAAAAACCATATTCGTTTTCAAAGTAACTTATTTTTCGGTTTTTCGACAATGCCTTGTTCTCGGGAACTCATGAGTCACAGTTCATTTAAGCTTGTCATACATCAATGTCATCGGGGAATATGCATAGCCATCGTATAAAGTAAAAGACGGTCTGTCAATTCAATATATTCCATTGCTGCTGCACAAAAGAGCCATTTTCTCGAGCTCTCAAATGCAGCTTTGATCTCATGTGTGGATGAGGATGAGAATGTACTTGCGCGTGTGGATCCTGGTAATTCTTTTATCTACACACACAGACACTGAACGTGACTATAGCTATAAAATTGAAGAATTCCATGTCAACTTCGAAATCTCTTCTCATTGCTCAACGTTACAGAATCGATACTATGGTATCGATTGAGCCTCTGAGGATAATAAAGTTCGATTTTATATGGAGTGCACATGTTCAACCGTCCTTGATTTAACAGAGGATCCGTGGGTCTCATATATTTCTGAAGAAGAAGAAGAAGTACTTATACTATCGCATACACTGTTTCGTGTTACTCACAGTGATTCAATATCAATTACGGAAGATCATCTGTATGAGCCATTTACGATTACATTCAAATATGTGTCAGCGATCAACGGACGTAGTTTGAAATCGTTAATTTGGGAGCATTCTAGATTTGAATGATAGAATTGTGGAAAACGAATTGACTTTGTTTCAACATGTTTTATAGATTTTTCTTACGTTAGTTCTTGTTCTTCGTAAATATAATCAATGATACTCTTTATTCATTTTTATTTTAAAAAATGAATAAAAATCAACACTTCTGGATGCATAGATCTAGTAAGAGTCTGTTCATGAATGTGGCATAAAAAATTGTCTAAATAATTTTAGTATTATGAATGATCATTCCTCATGATAGAGTTATGCGCAGACAATGATTCATTGCTTTTGCTCTCCTTCATTCAGCGATTTTTTTTGCATTTCAGCGTATTAAAAACAACATCAGTAATGGTGATAGTTTATATTCTTGCGCAGAGTTATTACTTTATCCTATGAGCGTTTGGCACCTGGAGAGGTTATTGCTACTTGCCAACTAATACCAATTCCTCACATTGAAGTGATGTCAATGTAATTTTTTCTGCTTCTTCACAAGCATCTAATCACAAGACAAATGAGAAAGTATCCAGAAAAATGATCCTAACGAATAAATATTGTACTAATATTGTGAAATTGTATTTGATCTTTACTTCTCTAGGTTACTTTGGATAATGGTTTTAAAATTGAACTACTGATATAAATAGCATGAATACAATTCTATTTCAATAAACACTTTTAAAAGTACTAAACCATTTTAAGTAGATCAAGTATTACATTCTAAATATAACGATAGTTGGGACAATCAAATAGATTATCTTCACATTAAAAAATTGTAGAACAAAAAATGAATGGTTGACCGATAAATATCACTCACAGATAGACATATTATCGATTAGCCATGCACTTATTCATAAATTTTCATTTGTCTTTTGATTAGATGCTTCTGAAAAAGCAGAAAAAATTACATTGACATCACTTCAATATGAGGAATTGGTATTAGTTGGTAAGTAGCAATAACCTCTCCAGGTGCTAAATGCTCATAGGATAAAGTAATACCTCTGCGCAAGAATATAAACTATCACCATTACTGATGTTGTTTTTAATACGCTGAAATGCAAAACAAAATCGCTGAATGAAGGAAAGCAAAAGCAATGAGTAATTGGTTGCAAAATAATTTTGCAAGTAAAGAGTGAATCAAGGAAAAATCAATGCGGTTGATGAACTTCCTGCTCGAGTAAAAATGTGGCAGACAATATTATGCTATAGTTGGCACTCCTCTAAACAGAGTGCTTTTAATGCATATACGGACATTTTTCTACATCGTGTTTTAGTTTTTGTTGAAAAACGCTTTTAGCGAAAATTTGCTGCAGTCGTCCGAAAGAGGCAAGAAGATGTCATTTATGTTTCATAATCGACAACCTTATTTTCTGCTTTTCGAGCAATGACATGCATTTTCCGTAGTTTTTACCTGTGTGAGACACTTGACGAAATTCTTATCTATTTTGGTTTGTTTTGTAACAGCGACATTTTGTTATTTTGGCAATATGATATCATCTTTTGTTGAAAATGCGTTCAAGACATTATCTGAACAACGCTACTATATCAATTACATATTCTGTGAATACTTGATTTGTATTAATTGATGCTTATTGCAGATATTTATCTATTTCCTCATTGAACTTGACTATTTACCCAGTAAAAGGTGGGGAAAATGTCTAGATTCGCAGTCGAATCTGCGTGAAATCTTCATCTGCATGAGTCATTCATGTTTGAACATGCTCGAGTGGACAAATTTATCTACTGACACAAGTGAAGTTGGCTTCCAATTCGAGTAATTTTCCCAGTCATTCGCTTTGGAGCATGTTCCAACTATTCCATTCTTGTTTCAAGTAGAACCCAAGAAGTTCAATCTAATGATGTGTTTGAATTTTCAATGAGGCAATTCATTCAGCTAAAACTCCTACAATACTGCTGAACCACTATGCGATCGGGGATACATAGAAAGTAATCCCACTTTCAAACTTTCAAGTGAAATTTGACATATTCTATCCAATAGTTTCCTCAGATTTTCGCTAGCTCCAAGTGTGATTTTTCCGTGATGGATAGCACCACAGAAGCGATTGAAAATCTTGCCTTGAGCTTCAAATGTGCGAGAACACTATTGGATAGATAATCTGGAAGTCTACTTGAAGGTTACATGCAACATGTTGCTAAGCTACTTGCTGATAGGATAACCTTTTGTTTATCATTGGTCGTATGGTGATTCAGTAGTATTGTGGGAGTTTTAGTTGAATGGATTGATCGATGAAAAGTATAAACAGACCACTGGATAGATATCCTTGAGATCTACTTGGAACAATAATGAATCAGTTGGAACACGTTCCGAAGCAGATTGCTGGTAAAATTACTCAAATCAAAAGCCAACTTCATCTGCGTCTGCACTCAATCTTCGGGAGAGTGTGTGTTGATGGTTTTCTGAACATCATTCTTATAAAAACCAAGTTGAACTGAGTATTATTCTTGTAAATCTCGCTAGAAACAAATACCATTGGCTTGAAGTACGTACAAAACAAACAATTCTCTAAATCTACTGCTAAAAAAGGTGACTGGATAGAACCTCAGCTATAAAAGCACATCAGTGATTGAAGCCTCAATAATAAAGTCTCCTTCACTGCGAGCCCCACAAAAAGAAGAATAACTGTATTATATTTAGTAATGAAAAACATCTGATTGGTCACAATCTATATATCAAGATAATCTCATCGTTTGAGCATACAGCCCGAAAAACTCTGATTGCTCAAGAACTGGATGCCAAAACATATGATTGAATGAAATTCCTGTTCGAAGAAATCATATTGAACGAGCGCCTAATCGGGAAAACATCTCACTGTCCTAATGACCAGTATGAAAAAACTTTATTTCAGAGACTTGTCCTAAATCTTCGTAAATATATGTTTACACGTGACTTAACTGGTGCCTACAAACATATTCACACAATAACTTATTTTACTTCATATGACCCTTCATTCAATCGAGAAAATAATGAATATGATACCGTTAAAAAATTCAGATTATAGCAGCCGTACACATGAAACCTGTGACTAATTTTAGAGTAGTTCAATGTCTCAAATTGAATCAAAAACGAGGTTGATAAATATTGATTGATAGCAGCAAAATTGATTCGTCGCAATACTACAGGTTTGCATCATTGAATCGATAAAGATACTAATTTACAACAAGCGAGACATGTTCGCATTGAATCATAAGAAAAACCTTGAATAGAATTCATTGAAAGTAAGGTAATCAAAACAACTCTTACTACTTCGTTATTCCTGAAGCTACAGCCAGCTCTTTTTTCTTTCTATGCTAATCCATAAGACTTGAACTTGGTGCTACTGCAGTGGAATAGACCTTGACAGACTGCTCAGTCTGAGATTTCTCTCCTTCGTTTTGTATGCTCCACGTAACTAAAAATACTTAGAGTATTTTGTAGCCATTCATTCATTCAATCAAGTTACTTTTTTTGTGTTGGTGGACCAAAAAACTCTTGCAAATCACTGCGCAAAGCATGAATCAGCAAAATTTTATTTTCATCTTTTATCTAACAGCAAGCAACTAGGCATGTAAACTATACCGATAACACTATTCTAAACATTTATCTTACAGAAAGAAACAAGGCATATAAGATATGCAGATAAAACTATTCTAAACATTCATTTCACTTTTCACTCTGACTACGTACTACATTGCACACATGACTCGCTTGTCCAGCTTATTATTTGTTATTTTGGCTGTTGCATCGTTCTATGGTGTTTTGGCAAATGTGGTAGTGTATACTGTCACTTTTGAACAATGTGTTCAGAATTTAACTTGTCCTCAAGGAAATCCAGCTAAATTCAATCACACTTTTACTTTGAATGGAACTCTCAGTCCAAATGTGACTTTAGACGTTGGTGACACATTACAATTTAATTTAGCTGTTACTGTTTTAATTCATCCGTTAACAATCTGCCAAAATAGCCCCGTACCAAAATTTTGCGACGGAGCTAAAGGAAAGGATGAACTTAATACCCCAATTACTAAAAAAGGCGAAACAACTTCGTATACTTTCACTAAAACTGGTTTGTATTACTATGGGTGTAATTATCATCCTGGAATGGGTGCTTTCGTTAATGTCACCATACCAGCTAGTACCCGACGTCGCCACCGTTAGATGGGAGTAATGATACCGGGCATAAATTATTTTTACCTTTCTTGTCGATCACTATCATCACTGCACTCGTAATAACTTTTTGATATAAAGCCGGTACTTGTCTTGTTGACTTCGAGAATCTATGATTAATATTCTGCAGTTGTTGCTTTCTTTTTTTCAATAAACTCCTTATTTCCTATATTTTTCATGTATGATCATAGATATCAAGAATTGATTGATAGACAAAGAATTCGAATGAAGTCATTTGCAACTTACTTCATGAAATACGGGCAGCACTATTGTAATATTGAAAATATGCATTATTTCAGATATAATTAACGAATCTTGCTACCATATCGAGGAAATGTAAATCACATGGGCGATGTTGCTCTTCGTTATCAAATAAATAAATTTAGTCTCGGCGATATGGAACTATAGGAGGCGTTGCTTGGGAAAGGTGGGAAATCCGATCCTAAGATCTATTGGATCCTGCTGGATACGATGAAGTCAATTAGAGATCTTAGTGATGGATGTCGGGTGTAGGCATGCATAGGACGTTTTTCATTCTCATCCACATCCCAAAAATAATTTAAAATATTTTTCACAACAGAAAAGGCTAACCTATAGGCAGATACGAGCTCCAATAAGCTCGAAACTACGTTTTAACCTATCTTCATCATTTGACTAGCTCGTTGTAAACTTAATCTACTTATAAAAATCATATAGGTGTCATTATGACAACGTTCCTTTAAACCTTTTTTTTTGCATATTTTGTTAATCAAGAGAAAACAGTTTCTTAAAAAAGACATGTAAACGATTTTCAAATACTTGATCACTGTTATTCTACTAATTAAAATTGATTACTGAATGATTCGATCATAATTTGAAAAAAAATGGAATCCCAAAATTTACATGAAATTTTTGAATAGAAATCGGTATAAATTATATAACGAATTTCTTGTGTCAAATATTATAATTCATTAGAAAATTCTTCTGCGATAATTTGTTTCATAAGATAATAAGAGTGTTTTCTACAATAAAAAATATTTATTTAAGATAGATATTGAAGATATAAATTCACATATGCAACATATGGATGGGTGTATGCCCCAGGTCGATCATCCACGGCCGTAAACGGCCGTATACCTATTTCTTACGGCGAAAAACGGCGAACGTATTTTGTGACCGTTTACTATCGTCATAAACGAAGTCCTACGATGATTTACGATCGTCGTAAACGGTGATCGTGAAAAATCCACGTAAACGTCCGCCGTAAATACACGCTAACAGTAAACGATAGTCGGATATCACCGTATATGATCGGATACGATGACTGTAAACGGTTTAGAAAACGATTGCCGTTTTTTTACCGCATTCGTTCGAAAACGGACGTTTACGACAACATCTATTCCATTTCACAATACCGGAAGGAGGACACACCGGATCTTTTAAAAATTTTAATCAAACAAATGAAAAAATAAGATGCTGATAATATACACCGCATAGCAAGAGCAGCGCGGAAGCATCTGAATTTGTCTCAACTGGCCAATCCTAAACTAATTTCACACTGCGCTCCAAGACCTCTATAAACCAACGAGAACTTCTAAAAAAATCCCAAAGCAGGATTTTGCACATTCTGAAACGTTATGTGTAAGGACGGAGAAGGTGTCGTGCCCACCATCTTCCAATTTTCTAAGTCCAGAGTGAGATCCTTCGTGCTACTCTTACCACTGCAGCTTCTTAAAGATACCCCATATATGTCAGTGCTAATTACAATCCGTAAGCAGGATTTTCTAGTAGATCAAGCATACCTACAGCAAAGTCCTTTGTTACACCTTGCCTTTATGCAAAAAAATAAGCCCAGCATAACCTCCTCGTACTACACTATAATCCAACAAAACATGCAGTAGTCGATAATTGAACTGCCAACTTGAAGCCAAGGGGAGGAATGAAGGAGCAGCCTTCGTCTTACCTGCACGCTGGTAAACTCAATTCACACTATCCTCTATCTCCCACACAAAGAAACAACAATTTCTGGGAAAAAATCTGAAAGCAGGATTTCACGTACTTTGAAACGTTATGTGTAAGGACAGAAGCGATGACCCGCGTTTCATCTTACAAATTACTAAGTCCGAGAAATGATGCTCCATGGTATCCCTGCGCCAACTCCGTTGCTCACGATTCTCCAGCTCCTTCAACGATCATTCAGACAAGTGAGTAAACTCTCTTAGTGCATGCTGCGTATAGACCTGTAAGTTTTTTCTCTCACCTGGCCTTTTTCCCAAAAAATCAGCTGTGCAGCTTCTCCTACTTCGATTTCCTAATTCTACAAAACCGGAAGCATTCAGAACATGAATTACGTGATGGGCACTATAATCGAGGATCGAAGCATGAGACATTGTCCTATTTGTTCTCTGCTGACTACATTTTATATATTCCTGCATCTCCCAACACCGGAACAAACAATTCTGAAATAGAATCCACTTCCAGGATTTCTCTGATGCTTTTGGTATTTTCAGGATTTCTCACGATTTACACTGATTTGAGCATCCAAAAGTCGATGGCTATTGGTTTTGCAATGATTTCTACTGATGGGGTGAATCTGGCTGCTCTGGGACGATTTTCAAAAAACGTGATTGTAGCAGGATTTCTTTGATGCTCTTTTGTTTCAAATGGTATACATGTGGGTAGACGATGATTTCGATAGGATGAGGAATTGGAGTCAGTTGTTCCTTAGTGGCCTGAATTTCAAGATTCGGATTTGGTTAAGAACTTTTGTATAGCTACGTTTTGTGCAGGGTTTTTATAGTGTAGGCTCTTGGATTTGTTGCAGATAGGATGGAATAGATTCTCTGCCTCACGGAAATACCGTCGGTCACGGTCGCTAACGGTCTATTTACGGCTGCAAACGTCATCCGGTTGGATCGTCTACGTTTAGGGTTACGTCCGTAATACGGCCGCGTGGCTGGTGTATACTGTCCCTCCCGGTCGCCGTATACGATACGGTGATATACGGTCGTAATACGGTGCATACCAAAACGTTAAAATACGGCGCGTATACGGTCGTTATTTCCAGGTATACGGTCGTTTACATTATCGTTTAGGCGCGTTTACGGTCGTAATTGTTCATCGTAATGCACGTCCTGGGTGGTGTTGGTGGAAGTGTATTTTTTCCTCGTCCCAAATCACACCCTACGTCCACAATCTCGCGTATCATAAAATAAAAGTCATGAAATACTTATTCCTTATAGACGTTTCAGATCATTCTGTGTGTTTGGGTGTAGTTACATTATATCCTCCCTTACAACACACCCACACCAATTAGAACATTTCTCTATCGATTTTTTTCGAGGATTTTTGCAATTCAAGGTAAAGCATTTAGTTGGACATATGTATTAAAAGTTTCTTCAGTTGCGCGGCAATATTAGAAAAATTTCTCATTTAAATATTCTATATTTCATGTCACCGAGTTAATAATTGGATTCATGATATATAGCGAGTACCTATCTTTCAAGAAACAGAATGACTTGTGAAGCGAAAATATTGTTTTAAGCTATGATCAATGGTATAACTATTTACATTTAGGCATCAATACATGAAGTCAATCAGAATGATCACGAATTCGAGATATGTGCCTTCACTCTTCCCTTTTTTTTGTTATTTGAGATGCTTTTTGACATTATAAATAAAAGCATGTTTTGTTTTGTAACCGGGATAGAGAAGAAGAAATTTTCAAATGCTCATCTACACAACATCAAAATAAGAAAAAAAATCTGTTTTCTTTGATAGGATTGGATTCTTCATTAACGAGAGACGAGTTGCAAGGAACAAACCAAAATTACACAATACTTTTTTCTTTTGCCATCCTCGATCACACTCAAGATTCTATCTAAAAACTACGAGATCCATGAGATGCACAGAGATTCTAAAACTTTCATAAATCGTCTCATGATCCATAAAACGTTGCTGCGACCATTTAAAAAACATCTATGTATTGTTTCCAGGAAAATAGTTTAGGTATCAGCCAGTTATTCTCGATTTCTAGTCGAGTAATAGTTTTAAGATTTGACCTTTGTCCAGAAAATAGTGACAAGCCAAACTGTTTGTGATTTAAAAGAAACAGACCGACAGAATTCTTTTTCTGGTTAATAATTTCTAGAGAAATCTGACAAGTCGGAGAGTTGCTCTTAAAATTCTCAACATGTTTAGATTGAAAAACCTGTGGACAGAGAGAATCACTGGAGTAGTTGATTCGTGATTCATACATCAGAGCTGATCCTCATAAGGATAAATTGAAATGAGAGAAAACCAACAGTTTCCGAAGACTGATATTGGGGAATTTTTCCGATTTCTAAAGACAAAACTAAAACATATCAAATTTGGTGACGAACTGAGAACAGATCATGAAGTACATAACACAGTCTTGGTACCTCTTCATCAACTTCCCATACTAAAGTAATCTAAAAATAAACATGATTGCTATTTCTAATGCTAATGACCTATCATTTCCTCAGATCATCCATAGTGGAAATCAACAATCCAAATATTTATGAGCAGAGCAACTGGGAAAATAACTGATCATAACAGTTAGTAACCGTCGAGATAGATCACATCATTTTTTTCGATTGGGTCGTTCAAATCTAGGGTGAGTAATAATGTCTGTTATTTATGTCGATGAATATCAATTATTAGTATTAGTCATTTTCTCTGTACCCTCGTTGAAAGATTTTTCGATTGCTGATTACCATTTGACGGTCTGAGGATTTCATAGACTCGTGGAAAGGAATTTTTGTGAAAGTATAACGTAATGGTGTGAGGTGGTGGGGATGTTTTCTCGCAAAGTATGTTCTTGTTTGCTTGGATTTTCAACAATCGAAAATATTTACAAATCTCAGCCCATGCTCATCACTCAAATCAAAGCAACCATAACAGAGTCTAAGAAGATGATCTCAATGAAAAAACTAGCCGTCGATGACACAGATAAAAAATCACTTTCAATGAATCCTATACAGTTTCATCCAACACTAAATTCTGAAAAGTTTTTCCAGTAGTGAAGCAGGCAGATGATAAAATAAGTTTATCAGCTTGTTGAATGTTACAAAAAAAGCTAATCGAAACTAACCCATTATCAGGACTAAATCACACTTACTGAAATCATCACTGGCATAAAATCAAGAAAATTCGATCTTTCACATGTCTACTTCAAAGGTTTTCAATTATGATTAGAAACCGAACGAGAAGGATAGAAAATGAGTATACTCCACATTAGTCAATTTTTGAATCAATCCTTAAGCTCTCTGTGCATCCAAATAAATAGGCTTAAATTTTTTTCGATTATTACTTAACATGGAACATTCAAAATTACATAGATTGACTAAACAAGCCTCGACGAATTTGTATGAATCGGTCAATGATATTGATTCTATGAGCCTATGGAAAAAAAGAAATGACAGATTATATTGATGAAATATCTCCATTGAAATTGTTATCCCCAATAGAAACTACTCAAACAAATAATACATCACTTGATCCTACTGATTGGTTATCCTCAAGACGACAAGTAGCACGTGAAATGCTTGATTCATCTATAGAATACACTCAGTCATTTATGTTTGGCAGCCAATGTCTATAGAAATTAGAAATTCAATCGAGCACGAATCATTACCTGAGCAAGGTCAACGAGTATCAAATATGTGCCATGAAATATTAGTGAATATTTTACCATATAGTCTTGCTAACAGTCATCCTCGTTTTTGGGGCTGAGTCCTGGGTGAAGGTGCAGTGGGTGCGGTACATTAGCTGAAATGATGATGAAAACTATGAATACCATAGTGTAGGAGGAGATACTCATAGTAGTGTTATTGTCGAGCGAACAGTTACTCAATGGATGTAACAATTATTTGACTTTCCTAAAGATAATAATGCTGGCATTGTTGTTAGTGAAACATCGATGGCGACCATCATTTCAATGGCAACGGTACGTCGTCGATTTATAACTAATGTTAGACAAGATGGAATAGTCAATGGACCACAATCGATTGTTTATGCTTCTACAGAAGTACATATCTGTATTGGTAAAGCATTAGAATTACTTGGATTTGGTTCAAAAGCAATGGATTTGCTATCTGTCGATCAGAACTTTACTATGAACATTGATGAACTGAAGATGGCAATAGAAAATGATCGCAACAATAGTTTAATACCATTCTTTATTGTTGGAAATGTCGGTTTTGAATTTATTCGAAGAAAAAAGTACATTTATTTTTCAATTTCCTTCTTTCTACATTTGAGGAAGAGTAAATACAGGTGCTTTTGATAATCTTGTCGCACTTTCATCGATTGCTCGTAAAGAAAAGACGTGGTTTCATGTAGACGGTGCTTTCGTGATACTGGACCCCGGACGTCATTATTTAGTACAGGGTAGTGAACAAGCAGATTCATTGGCATTTGATTTTCATAAATGACTTCATTGTCCATTCAATGTTGGTTATGTTCTTGTTCGTGATGGCACCTATCTTTTTGAGACTTTTACCGTTCATCAATCATATTTAGCTGGTATTCAGCGTGGTTTTACGGGTGATAAACCATGGTTTTGTGATTTAGGCATTGAACTATCACGACCATTTCGAGAATTGAAAGTTTGATTCACATTGAAAGAACATGGAATCGTCACATTAGGTCGGTCAGACTATTGCAGATAATTGTGAACAAGCTCAATATTTAGTGTCATTGTTAGAAAAATATGAAGATTTTATGCGTATTGTTCGTCCTGTAATACTAAATATCGTTAATTTTCGATTTGAACCTAAAGAATTAGATTGAAGTAATGATGGATTGATCGATGAATTTAATAATGAAATTCTTGCCAACATTCAACTGTCTGGTATAGTAGATCCAACAATTACTATTATTCTTGGTCAACTTTATATTCGTATTGGAATTGTTAGTCTTCTGTGTACTTTTGAAGATTTCGATATTTTTGAGGACAATATTCTCACATGTTGTCGTAATCGACTTGAAAATATGTTAAAAGATTAAAGAACTTAAATGATCCCAATTAATAGTTTTCCAGAGAGAAAAAAATGTATAGATTTTATCTATTTTCCATATAAGATTTGCATGGCATAGTATGATAACAATTAAAAAGTTTGCTATGGCCTGGTACCAGTCATAAAATTCTACCATTGACTGGTGATATATTTACTGCTTCTTAAGGATATTATAAGACAAAATGTACTTGCTTGAAATTTCCATTCGTTTTGTCTGAGCTTAGCATTTAATCAGTTTGATTTTCTAGTGAATAAACTTCTACATGATGACATAGCAGTAGCAAGTGATACAAAGGGTGTGGTTGTGAATTGATATGTTGGTGTAACGAAGAATATTATACATTTACCAATTATATGTCATCTGTTTTATTCAACTGAAATGCAGTCTGATAAATAACTTTTTAATTGATTGAATATATTCTTATGTATATTGATTAGTTATACTGTTATGTATTATTATTTTCTCATTGTCTTTTTGGATAATGCATGCTGATAATAGTAATTCTGTGGGTTCATGTATCTTCTTTTACAAATTGTATTCATTTTTAGTTATGTAAACATATCCTAAAGTTCTTCATCATCATCGATTAATCCAAGTGAATCAACGATTTCAATACTTTTTACTGAATTAACATTAAAACGAAATTATAATAAAAACAAATATTAATAAATATCATCAACAAAATATTGAGAAAAGCTTATCACACATGTTTCTTTCTTATCCATTACATTTGTGATTTAATTATAACAACTTTATTTTTCTTTATGACTTTCATTTTCTAAAGAGCTATTATTCAGATTACCTCACGCTATAGTATTATTCCTATCCTCTGATGTTGCATTTTTCCGTTTTCAGTTATTCAGTTGGGGAAAAAAATTATTTTCTTAGTTTGAAGTTGACAAATTTCGTCGTGTAAATAATGATTAGCGATGACTTAATATGAGAAAGACGAATGAAGATGCAAGTTTTACATTCAACTTCATGAATTGAGACCGCATCACTTACGGTTATTATATATTTTTCATGAAGACGTAAAATCGTTCGATAATTACCAACGCCTAAGACAATATATTCACTCTCAAATCCAGCATTTTCATGTTACAAGTTTCGTCCACGAGTTAAGTTAATAGTGACGCTTCCTCTGGATTAATTATCTGCATGTTTCGGAAAATGACAAAAATTTTTCTTCGAGATTCTGACTGTCATTCATTGAGCACTTTTCTGACCACCTACGTATGACGTTTGGATCTTGCTATTGTAGTGCTTTTTATAGAATTCACAATGCCCTCTGATAGTTGTGTTATGGTGTGGGTGTGAAAGAAGAGAAGGTGTACACCAATACCCTACTCGGATAATTGTTCCGAATCTGATTTTCTGTACGGAGCAGTCAGATCGTACACCAATAAAGCCAAGCTTGAATTGTAAACATTTTGAAAAATATTTGATTGAATGTTTTAATAAAAGAAGATATGTGCGAAAGAATTAGCTATTTAATGAGAAGAGCTACGCGTCCATGATGTTGATAGCAGCAATATAACACATCAAAGAAAAGGTAAGAGTAAATTATCCCTAGAATACTAAAGATACCGATAAAAAAGGACATTCGCGGCAGATATTTTGCCTTTCTTTGGATTGCTTGCTGCCTTGAAAATGAGATTCGATTGTCAGTATTACTGAGTAAAAGATAACAAAAGGACAAAGCATTAAAGAAGTAGAGAGAAAAAACAATCTGATATTAAGAGTTTTATGGACGTTACTTCAAATATTGACATGTTTTATGCATAGCCGCAGCGCGAATAGAAGTGTAGTAGTGCATATTTAAGATTTGTCAATCACAATATATTCATTGATTTGTACGAAACGTTTAGAAACATGTCGCATGCATATTTACCCATCGATCCACAATTTGAAGCAACATCTCCTCGTTGTTATAAAGTTCGTGAGAAGCTCCTTTCACTACATGGTAGTTTCAACATAAAAGACGAAGCGGATCAAGATGCCTTTATGGTTCACTCAAAATTATTTACAGTGGCTGACAAAATTCTTTTGGAAGACATGGCTGGAAAGTGAGTTCATATATCATAAGATCAATTGAATGAAACTCTAGTTTGTCAATAGATTACTATTGTAAAAATGTTAATCGCTAAAAGTAATCTTTTTCTATGATAAGAGATATATGTAAGGTGTCAATAAATCGAGCCTCATCATTCATCCTTCGAGAAATAAAATTGTTCATATCTATGACTAAAGAATTTTTTGGAAGAAGTTTTCATAAGTCTCATGCATGTTGAATTACTCAAGATACTCTGGAAAAATCAGCTATATAGAACTTTGTTCAGAGAAGCTGCCATCGAGAAAATAATGTTAACAACTCTATAAATCGAAAGGTTTCACGTTTTCACTGTGTATATTTCCACTTAAAACAATGAAAACATGTTTTCGGAACTTGAAAATCACAGGAAAACAAAAATTCATTCAGGAATAAAAGATAACCTCAGAATAATCGGTTTGAAGTAGAAATTTTCGCGCTCCGTCTAGATGCAATTTATCTTTTTTGGGTCAGATTGAAATGTTCAAACTGTTTTCTCGTATAGTTACAGATTAATCCGTTAAATGTATCTTAATAAATAAAGAAATTTTTATGTCAAGTGGAAGATCGGCATGTTCTCCTTTGGTCGATTTCGCCCATATATGCATATAATTACTTTGTCGCAGGGGACCAATCGATCCATATCGAAGAAGCAAGGTACGAGTTTCAGGCCGAAAAAGTAAGTAATACTCGGGCTCGAAAGATTCGCAAGACCTTTCGATATAAAATAAAGTGGCCCATAAGTCCAATAGATTTCTGTATGGAAGATAAATTATTCTTATTTTAAGGTGCAAATAATGCAAAATTAAAGCAAATTTTTTTTTCTTGGTTTTAATATACGG
>OENT01002038.1:0-29619 GCA_900239685.1 Rotaria macrura | reverse complement strand
AACCTAAGCCCATAGAAGGCCTTTACTATGGTTCGACAAAGGAACATCTCTTCTATTGAATGTTATACGCTAAGGTATAACAGAATTCGATTTAAGAGTTTCATTGAATGAACTTGTGTTTCTTGAAAACAGATGCTTTAGGTTCCCGAGACAAAGCGTAATCACCAAAGCAGTTAAAAAATGAACTTCTTTAGGATTGACCTGAACGATTTCAGCATAAGTAACTCAATTGTATGTATGTTTGATGGATAATTCGTCGTTAAACTGAAATAGATTGCATTTTTCGTAAAAAATGCCTTATTTCCAAAATTTCTTCGATTTCTCCCTAATTTATCTACAAATTGTTGATGACCCAATAGTAAAAAATGATCAGCATAAAAAACTCTACAAGGCGACAGCAAAATAATTTAATTTAAAAATATTTCTGTAAATGACTGGAGGAAGCTGAAGAAAACACCCAGGTAAAATGATTAAAAAAATGACCGCTTTTGCGTCTCTTCTTATTTTAACATACCTGAATGCCCTGCAACGCCATGCATAGCATCTTATAGAGCGAACTTCACTCTATCTTTCCTACTATTTCAATTATTCGGGAAACGTGGAAAACTTAATTTTTTTCAGTGGAAATGTAGACCACCCTTCATTACTGAAGTTTGATACTGGTTGAGATTCGTGAACTATTTTTCACTTCGCGTGAGTTTCCGAATTGTGAGCAAGATTCGTATGGATAGAGCGCAAAAGACTGAACAAACGTAGTCTATTGAGAAATTCCAGCAGTCGAAAAATACCCAAAAGAAGACGCCTAGAAAACGCAGTAAAATAGTACAAAAATTTGTTTGAAAAATTTTCACGCAAAAATTACGAAAAGTTGACCTCTGTAAACCGTAGATGGCAACACATTTTTTAATCTAATTACATAAAAATTATCAGCTAATCGAGCTCTACAAACGCTGAAAGTTTCACATTGATAGGTGATACTACTGTATAACATGGGAGATATTCCATGGAAATACCAATATAGATATCGACGCACACTGCAACTTTCACTTGCAGAAAATGTCGACAATTTTAGTGGAATGAAATTTTTCCATTTTGTTATTGTTTAATATCTAAATGGTCACCTGTTGTCATATATTTATATTTTTTTTGCATTTCTGATGATATTAATGACTAGTTAATATTTCGTAAAGCATGATTTAATTTTTTTTCCTGAAAGAAAAAAGTTCTTCTATAGGAAATGTTACATGTATAATCAATATAAGTGATTGCTAATGCGAGCGTTAAGAGAATGTTTAAACATCATTTGAAAGACGATCGACTTTGGTAAATACGTTCTTGTTAATTTCACGATTATATATTGTCGCTAGATTAACAGGAATAGTTGATTAATAAAATATATATAATTACATGGTTTCAATGATTGAACATCATCACTAAAATTCGGTGAATAGCTGAGCATTTCATTTTCAATAATCTCTATTGTTGAATACTGTCATTTCCATTAACTGAACAATTGAAATCAACTTTCTGATTTGGCAAGCACAAGCTCACTTCTTTTCATCAATCTTAATATATTTGAACTTCTCGAGAATAATCAAGAAAAACTATAAATAGTTTGACACGTCCGAGTCATGCTTCTCGCAACACTGCTAATTTACTAATTAGAACTTGTAGATTGTTGATATTTGGTTATTTTACTCAGATTATGTTTCAATCAATGAAAAGAGAGGGAAACAGAGAAAAATAAAGAGTGCTAGAAAATTTCGAATTTTACGCGAATATATAATTATAAGTTTGCTGGAAAAAGTAATCCTTAGACATAAATTTTTAACCTTTATTTTTCATAACGATGACAAAATTTAGTATGCGCGGATTCGATGTTAATAATATACAAATTTAAAATAAAGCATCAATATATTGAGTGATAGAAAATCCCATCGCTCGCAGAATATGTAACTTGTTATTTAAATGATGGTTTCTTTCATCATGTCTGTAGATTAGAAGTACTAAGTATAACAATGTTTTTCTTGTGGAATCTTTTAAAAAAGTCGTCTCATTTTTGTGAAATACCGGATGGCGCATAAAGAAAGGCGGTCTCATTACTTTCTCAGTAGTTTTTTCTAAATTTCATTAAATTGAACTGAACCTTTACCCAAAAGATTTGCCACTCAATTCTCTACAAACTACGAAAGGGCTAAGGTCTAAAAACGAAAAAAAGTGTCCGAAAATCTTCAAATTTCAAGGACAAACCACGTTGTCTCCAAAGTTTTCATTTCATGTGGGTAGTTAAGAAAAATAAACTAAGTTGACCATTGTAAAGAGCATCAGTTTTTGAACAAGATTTATGTCTTGGAAAATTTTTCAAACCAAAAACTGAGGTACAATTTTCATTTCATATTTTTTATTCTTGCACGAAAATCCATGCCGTTCAGTATAGAAGGTGTTACTTTTAGAGTATTATTTTCTCTCTGCAAGTCAAGATGCTTGACAACATTCCTGTACACTTGTTAGAGTCATGCACAATTTTGTTTGTGGTAGGTTTGTTTAAAAACCGGTGTTAAGGTGTTTTGGACCGTATGGTATCCAAATCTCGAAGACAAAATCTCGAGTAGAATGGTCTCAAAAATGAAATATCGAAAGAAAAAATGTCGAATTGTTGGTAGTTCATGCTAGATAGATATGATTATAATTTTAAGATAGCATGTGAGTAAGAGTAAAATTTAATTTTAAAATTTTATGGCAGCCCACGTCAAAAAAAACGGCGTCGTAAACGACAGTAAACGGTATAAAACGGTGAAACACGGTGAAAAACGGTGCTATTACGCACCGTAATCCGTCAGCCCGTTTTATGATCCACCGTTTAGTGCAGTAAACGATCATCGTTTTGACAAGAAACGGTCATCGTTTTTCGCCGTATGTTAGCCGTAAACCGGTATTCCGAAAGTAATGTGAGAAGCACTATTTTATAATATTGCACGATATTGTATGGAGACCGTTTTTCGGAATACCGTTTTACGGCTAACATACGGCGAAAAACGATGACCGTTTCTTGTCAAAACGATGATCGTTTACTGCACTAAACGGCGGATCATAAAACAGGCTGACGGATTACGGCGCGTAATAGCGCCATTTTTCGCTGTTTCCGACGTCGTTACGAACATCCGGAATGATCGACCTGGGAGTAAATCAACAAAATGGAAAAAGGAATGAAAACAAACAAGAGAATATTAGTTTGTTTCGGCCCATAGAGAAAGTCCTTCAAGAAGACCATTGAGATTTGTCTTACTCTGATTGAAATTCGAACGACGATCATGCTTATGAAAAAGTTGTCGAGAGATTAATCAATGTACAGGGTGTGTGCGATATGGATGGTACACACAAAAGAAAATATAAAAAGAAACATCATTTCGATCTGTGACATCGAAGCACCCACAACGTGTGACGTGTCTTATCAATCAGAACGATTAGTATTAAGGATGTTGTCGACCGAAAGAAGATATCAGACCAGTCATACACTATCAATTTTAAACTGACCAAAGTGATGGCAGAAAAAGAAGACATCTTCGGAGGTATTGTTTTTCGAAAATTCTTCTTTCGAGATTTGGACGGCCATTCATTTGAATGAGTTTATGGAAAATATCGACTTCACAGCTGACGACCAGTTTCAAAGAAAAATTCTTCAAAGCTATCGAGAAGAGCGTATTGGAAATTACCCGAAAATGTTTCTCCCATGATTTAAGCCTGCTTATTAATTGTCAAAACATACCCCAACTATTAATACATTTTGAACTTGAAATTTAAAGATTTTCGGACATTTTTTCTTCATTTCTAGAACTTAGCCATTTAGAAGTTTGTAGAGGATTGAATGACAAATCTTTTGGGTTAAGGTTCAGTTCAATTTAATGAAATTTAGAAAAAACTACTGAGAAAGTAATGAGACCGCCATTCTTTATGGGCCATCCGGTATGATGTTAAATAAAAACTTCAACATTCTTACAACTAACGACAACACATATACTCTTGGAGAAAGATGACAGAACACCAGAGACATTACTAATATAGAAGTAGAATTCACCTTTCACTAAAACTGAATCAATACGTATAAACGATTTCCTTGCTACCGTTGTAAACACTCATTTGCATGATGATTTTTAAAACAAGATATGTTTACTCAAATAGTTTGATCAGAAAAATTTCATCGATCGCGCGTAACAATGAATACATGTTATTTGCAATTTAATCCTATAGCAATAATGCTAAGAATAATTTTTCTTGAAATGGAAACTTTGCAATGCTTCTTGCTTCATCAGTGATGATTTGATTCTAGAAATTGCAAAACTGTTATTTTCATAGTTTTTCTCTGAGCTTGAAAAACTTTCTAGTATGTCGCCATTACTCCTAATTGACCGTACGCCTTTAATAGAGGCATTAAAGAGATGATAGTAATCGTGTACTTTGTTAAAAATATTCGGAATCCTCTAAACAGTAGATCTTCTTCAATTAAGACTAGTGAGTAGTGAAAAAATTCGTTCAGATCTATGATATTAACTAAAATAACTGTAATTTAATTCGTGTCAAACACCCTAGTGTTTTTTTAGTAAGTTAGAACAATACTTGAATCAGAAAAATCCTTTACTAAAAATAATTCAACGTCTAAAGTCACGTAAAATACTTCTAACGATATTGAAATGTGAAATAAAACACAACATCGAACACTGCGAGTGAGCACATAAGTATTAATTGAATATGAATATGGGCGTTGAGAAGGTTTACTTATCAGTGTTAATAAACTAGATGAGTTATATAAACATATAGCTGCTACAGTCAAAACTCATATATATGAATAGTATTAGAACTGATATGAATGGTATTGACGTCGTTTTGCTACAAAAAATCAGTAAGTCTATGGGTAACTGAGATTTCAAACAGCTTTAGTTCAACAGATCTGAATTCGTTCTACACATGATCGGAATAGGAATACGATTTCTCAGAAATATTTCATCATATAACAATTAAACAAATATTCGTAATGGAGAAAAGTGTTCAAGTACATGGGTATATAGAACTGATACTAAACTTAATCTTTACTTACATAGAGTTAGCAAATAAACGTATACGTATTTGTAATACAAAAACTTATATAGTTCATACGACTTTCAAGTAAAAAAGCAAAAAAAGTATGAAATACTCTACTGAGTATTCAGCTTCCAGTTAATGTAGAACACCATTGATCATCTAGGACTACAATCGGAAGATAGTTCACATATCAGAATGAGATATTATCTATATATGCAGTGCGTTATGATAACTAAGAACATCTTTCACAGTCTGATCTACGGTAGGATATTTCTACTATAAAACTTTCAAAACAATGCTGCAATTATTTTTCTAAGAAACTAAAATCTGATATTCTAGGTCACCAATCACCTTCTTCTCTCGCATTGTATTGTCAGATTTATTCAACTATAACAGCGGAATGATATATGCAAGAGGAGTACAGACAAACACAGAGAGAAGAACGAAGAGAGACGATGCATATTATTTTGATATGAATCGAGTGTTGAACATGTTCGTGTCCAAAGTGCACTGAAATTACGAGTCAAAGAACGAAGCTGAATTCATTGGTATGTTCAACGAGACCTGGAGCAAGACAAACGAGAAAAGGGGGGAAACTTTCGTCAATCAGCATAAACAAGAATGCATCATAAATCGTACGAGAAGACAAAATAAGTAGGAATAAATAGCTTGTTAGATTTACATAGCAAAATTCTAATAAAATATTCTTGTAGTATCATTTCCGTATTTTCTGTTACACTTTTTAAAGTGTAACGACCTGAATTGCTTATAAGCGAATGACCTAAAAGGAACGTGCTATCGAACTTTAAAAATGAGGATTAGGAAACTTCTGATATGCTTACAGTTAGTTGAGAGTTTCAAGAGTTATCTAGTACATTAAGATATTTTTTTTTTAAAATAAACCCCAGTTTGTAGGGAAAAAGTTGATTACTAAAATAGCTGAGTTGGGAAATCAGCATCATTGATACAGTAACAGTATAAAAATGTATGGTTTCCTTTTACAAAAATTAAGATAGATAGAAGTTGTTTATAGTGTGAGAAAATGATTGAAATTCTACCTTTCGTATGTACTGAGGTATTGGTTAAAATAATAACTGTTCAAACATTATAGGATACACGGTAATAATTGAAATATTTCCTGAACTTCAGACTTTGATATTTCGAAGAGAAACATCAGTAGTTGTCATCTATAAATCTAGTATATTAGACTAGCGATTCAAAGATTTCTCTTTTACTATTGGAGAAACTAATACATGAAAATCTTCTTAGAGACATTGCTAATTATTCGTGAGAGTTGATTCAGAAAAGAAAAAGAAAAAAAAACATCTCTGAAAAAGTAGTTTAATATGTTGCAAAAAATAAAAAAGGTAAAATGCTAGTCCTAATGTGGCTTCCTCGTGTATTTAGCATAGAATATAGAAAAGAAATTGCTCGATACTTTACTTGAGCTAATCTTGAATAGGATTTAACAGAGTCTATGTCTTCTATAAATCACATATTAACTGAAAAAACAAGAAAAGCAAAAATTGTCAGTCAGCTTCATTTGGTATGACCATAATATATGACGATTTAATCAAAGAAACTTAATTCAAACGATATATTTCTTCCGCTGACACTTTTAGACATGAGAAAAATAGAGAAATAAAAAAGAATGCACACAACTCAAACTCATGTGACTATTTTCATCATCATATTTTCTAGGTAAAATAAATGTTACAAACAGTTTTGTCTCGATGAATAACTGAATTGATAAATCTAATCTACGTCAAGTATTAGATGCAACCAGAAAGGAATAGCTTGAACTTTGTTCTCAACTGAAGAACAACTTAAATAGGAATCATATTTGAAAGTTACTTTGAATTAAAGGGAAGTTCGCATCCACAGATAGGCTTGATGAGGGTTTAGTCCGTTATGTACATCTAATACTACATTCGATCTAGATCAATCTCAAATGGAATGATGAGTTCATCATAAAAAATTCGAATCATTATTCTAATTCAGTAAAAACATATTCTAGAAATTATAGTTAAAAATGAAGTATGTCACTGGATTCTTTCTTTGAATATCATCAGATTTAAGAACTTAAATACATCACTCAACAGCCATCCAAGCTCCATATGTTTCTTCTTACACAAACATCGTTGTTTGAAGTCCGTTCTTTAGTCTTTTTTCCTTACTAAATAAGTTTTGTGAGTTTTTCCAACTGGCATTGCCAGATGGCAGGTTACAAGATTTTGTCAACCTTGACCTGCTCTGCCCTGTAATTTTTTTCTTATTGAGAAAAATTCGAACTTTCACATGATTATATTATGCAATTTCATTCAATTTGTTTCAATTACAAAACAAAAAGCACGAAATCGTTCATTTCGAAAATTTCTTATCATTAAAATATCATCAACAATATCGGAATTTAAAAATTCTCTTCTTTTCTCAAATATTCGACCTGATGAGATAAAACACGCTCTGGTATAGCCGAACTTGCAGGAATTTCGAATATGAATTATTCATAATGATCGTCTCAAGAATATATGCTACAGCATGTTATTGATAGTGCAACATGTCTGTATCCTTTCTGACGATAAAGTAATTATAATAATGGAAAAAAGAATAAAAATAATAAAGCTGAAAATCAGAAAAGTAATATATGTACAATAGAATTAATTTTGGATGTTCATAAACACAAAAAACATACTACTAAAGCACATATCTATTATTTCTATTGAATGCATTTGTGACCAATCTAAATTGATTTTTTATTCACCATCAGTTTGAGCCTTTTCTTATCAAATAATTATGGAAAGAAGTTGACTACATCTATTACATAATATTAGTTGCAGGTCACAGGTTACGCTACTGACACCCTGTAACCTGCCCTGTCATGCCCTGCCCTGTCTTGACAGGGCAGGACAGGGCAGGTTATATAAAACCTGCAGGGCTCTACCTGACAAGCTATTTTCCATAATCATGCATAGATTTCTCAGGAGAGAAAATATTTGCAATTCTGAAATTTCAACTAATTATATGTGACGAAGAGTCGATGCATGAAAATACAACGAAAGTATGTATCAAACAAAAGTGAAACAGAAAAGAACATGTGATAAGGAGGAATATGTAAATGGTATATAACCGTTGTGTATTGCCGGCTTGTCCAAGTATAACACTGTTAAGTTTTCGACATAGTCTTTTTTCCGATTTTCTCAGAAACTAAGAGAGTTAGAAAGCTCGTTCGAACGCTAATTAGACGCAGTGTATCGTACTCTATTCCTTCTTGATAGGACTGATCTCGCTTAGCTGAAGTCTCAAGCTTCTATAAAAAAGTTTTATCCTTGCTTAACACTGTGACAAGACAAGATCCTTTTTCTCTAGAGCCGCTTGTAAAAATCTCATTCGTTAAGAAAATATTCGTTCAAATAGTATGTTTATGAAGTCAGTTTTGTAGATCATAGAATGGAATGTCATTTAGTATTTGTTTTTACAAAATTTCATGGTTAGGAAATACAAAATACTATTTTTGAAAATTCAAAAACTCGGTTTTCAATGATAAAATCCAATTTTCGTTAAAGAAAAAAGACCAAATTTGTAATTAACGCAAAAAATTGTATGTGAACAACGTTTCGATTTGTTAATATTGGAAAAAATTGTTTCGAAAAACTTGATCAGTGAATTGAACACATATACCTATATTAAGATCGTGACATGAAATTGAAATTTGTAATATATGAACCTCAACAATAACGTTTACATTGGTTTTTCAATCGCTCTTTGTATAATTTCAATTAAATTAGTATGAATAATTCATATAATTTCAAAACATTGTACAACTGACTAGGAGTTAATCATCTCCAACAGATAAGCAAGCAAAGTGTCTTAAAGGTATGAAAAAAGTATCTCAATATCTGATACAGGATTTACGAGATGAACTGGTTCGTGACGGCTCTATGGTATTAACGAGTAAACCAGAGCCAAATGACATGGCTATGTATTGGTAGAACTATTAATAGTACGGATAGAATACATAAGATGGACCAATTATAATAATTTCTCTAATCTAGATAAAATATTATCTACTCAATACGTACGATCGAATGTTGATCCGTGCAATGCATGTACTGCAGATGACTAGATAAAAATAGAAAGGTCCATTGTGCGTAAGCATAAACAAAACAATATTATATTACCATCGTCGATATCACTGACAGATACAAATAATTTTCTCAGGCGATAAAAACATAACTACATGATACTGATAATCAATATAGATGTATGTTATATGATCGAGAACGAATAATTGATTGTAAATTATTGTATTGTTCTGGAATTCATAGCATTGACATAACGATAAAACATTTAAAGGTAGTGTGGTATAGAAACATTGAATAGAGCAACAACATTCGCCTTAAAAGTATTGTTGTTGTAGATAGAATCAAAACTGCTTTACCAATGAATTGTTCTATTCACCGTTTCTTTCTCCGAGGATCATGACTATTTGTGTGATTATACAGTTTGTTCTCGTAATTCTGAAGATAATTACAATAGGCTATTCCAAGGCCAACACCAACTGCAGTCAATTATAAAATCTATATTGTACGTGTTTTCAGATCTAATTGATCGACTATACGATACTATACTTATACATGTTACTCTTGATGCAAGGACCTATCATGAAATATTCAAGTAATTAAGTTTTCGTTATGATTTAAACATGATCTAGATCTATTGGAATAGTCATAGAGAAACCATTGATTGATCCTTTGTAAATAACACTTGATAAAATGATTTCTTCATGTTTATGAAACTTTTTATCCGTCAAAACCTTTTATCCTTTGTAGTCGACGTCTTAACTGTTGAAAAATTTGAAAAACAGTAAGAACAACTACTTGAGATCGTAAAAGTTTTGTATAAATCATATTTTATCAGCGAATCATCAATCATTTTTTGATATAACCTACAGAATTCATCGATGCTTTGTATCGCAACTATATTGAAAATTGCAAATCGAAAAATTTTTTATCAACCATCACTTTTTTCAACATCACTCTAGTATTATTTAATTCCCTTGTCATGATAAACGATTTTCTAGAATGAATGATATTCAGCAAAGTTAAAATCGTAACTGTCGGCTATGATGAGGTTTGATAAAACCTTGGAACACGCGTTTAATTGCTGCATATTTTTTAATATTCAGAATTTATTTGTTTCAATGTACGTAATGTGCATGATAACGTTTCAAGTTCTAATTCTAACTAAAGATTTATATTAATGAACTTTACATGGATGGAAAAGGAAAGCTTTTTAGTTCAGACCTTATGGGGCTAAAATGTGGAACTCATCCATCTTATTTAGTTTGTTTAAGATTCGTCTAGATACATATTATTCTGATAGACATCTCATTTTTGGTTTTAATTATTGCTATTCGGACATTAATGTTAATTTCTGGAGTGCTGCTTTCGGAATTTTGTAATTTTTTTATTAGAAGTATTTCTTTTTTTATCCAGGTTAGTCAGTTCTTTAATGAACATCAAGATTCTTGAGATTTCTAATGCAGTCGGATCGAGAGGGGATAAGATGTGTCTAGTGGGATGGTTGGTGGTTGAACAACCGTGAAACTTCATTCTGAACTTATATTCATTATTTTCCTTCAAAATATGAATTCCATAGACCCTAAGGCTAGGGTCTAGGAACCTTAATTCTCCTGTGCCTGCCTCTCTGTCACAATTGGTACAAATGATCATTCCAGTGGCACAAAAGACGACGTTTATGGCACATATTATGAGTGAATCCATTGAAGGTTCGTGTGGAGTAATAATAAATAATAATTACAGAGCAATTGAGAGTGACAAGTGAAGTTCCTGTAAAGAACTTAAATCCGTCGATCATTAAATTTCAGAACCACTTGATCCAGTAGCTAGGTGTGAGAGTGAAACTCTTGCCAATCTGAAAGCTATTTAAGCCCCGTGACACGATTTTTCAACAGTGTAGTCTATAGGTTCGGAAGTTGAGAGCTATCCCCGCCTCATTCTCTTTCTAATCGAAATCTTGGTTCGGGAGCTTGTTCACACTTGTCTTTTGCGTTGACTTTGGATAGGTTTCTTTGGTCATTGTTCTTGGAAATTTTTCTTTCTCATGTCATGGGTGTTCCACTTTCACTTAATCGCTCTCTGCCGTCCTCGTCTCTCCTGAACTTATTCTGTCATCTCTTCAGAAATTTCAGGAAATGTGGCAGAAGCAGCCAAATGTATCCTCTGTTCATGTGTTTCCATGTGTAAGTTCTGCTGCATGTGTAGGGCCCGGTGAAGCGACTTTCGATTCACATTACTTGTGAGTTGCACTACAAAATAAATATAATATGCCTCGTCTTAGAATTACTTTTCTTTCAAATCATTTCATTCTGTTAACAGACTAAGGGTAAAAAAAAAGAAAAAACATATTTTCATCGTCTGATATATCAAAAATACATAACTTCTATTGGCTTTATAATAATATCTCTATGATTAATGTTTAGTATTAGTTTGAAATAATTAACATCTAATATATCAATTATTTATCATTAGAAAGATGAAACATGTTTTAATTATCAATCAATACATAATTTTACTAATTATCTAATTAAATGATTATTTTGCAACACTTTGTACTAAGGTGGTGGAAGGCAACAAAGGCAGGCGTTGCTACAGCCTGTACGTAGGGGTGGTAGAGTCTGTAAATTCTGACTTTCAACTTATACTCATCATTTTTTTCTAAAATATATGTGAGTTCCACAAAATACCTTGACAGTTCAAATTTAACGGAAGTTAACTTTATTCAACTAAAACGTTTTAATTAAAACAATGCGGTTAAAGCGTTCGACTCAATAAATTTAAATAGTTTAATAGACTAGTAGTGTCTTTCATAAAACCGTGAAACAAAGAATTCAATTGTGTATCAATTGTAGACGCTAATTTAATAATGAGGTTCTGCTATTTTCAGAAAAACTATGTCGAAGATTTCAAAATGTAGATAACTGAAATAAGTTAAAAAGAAAAAGAGACACGCTTCAATAATCGATTACCATCAAATTCATATTTTTAAAAGAACCATTCAGTAACGATAGGTCAAGGAAGGAAAAATTCAATGAATTTGGATCTGTAAAAGTCTGTGGAGAACATAACGACATGAGTACATGAATAATCAATCAAAACAGTTGTCTATTTCTATCATTTTGTCCACAAATGTACACAATAAGCAAGAAGTTCAATACAGATGATGATGATGGGCGAGAACCTCAAAATTGATTTTCATACTGCAATAGATTACAAATTGATGATTTTTTTCGATTTGATCGGAGAAGACAATAGACAGGATAAGCAGATGAATGTATTAGAAACATTATTTCATCTCTAAATGCATAATATATCCTGGTATGAAATTATCATAGAAGATAATGACTGTGAATTGCTAACAAAACCTGATAACTAAAATAAGACGAGAGTAGCAACGATAAGTGAATGGATTGAAATATTTTAAGGAATTCTATTGTCAATTGATGAACATTACAACATAAGATTCATGTCTACCAACGGCAACATGAAAGTATTTGAAATTATCATTGAATAAAAAATAATTTCCAGCAAATTTTATATTACTATTTCGTGTTTCTGTCTCCAGAATGATAGAGTGGTAATGAACTATTACAGCAAATCTAAGATTCATTCTGAATCGTCACTGTTCAAAACACTGAATTAATAGTATTGATCACTAAATGATTAAGAGAGACGCAAAATTGTATCGTAAACAAAATTCTGGAAAACTTTGACATACAAATCAAGCGTCCATTGGTTAGTGTATCGTCACTATGTATCGAATACTGATGTAAACAACGACGCTCTAACACATAAATATCTTACTATGATACCAATGTATCTGAATTCTCATTAATGAAGAAACATGAATAGAAAATTGATCTGAATATTCTAAAGCCAGTTCGAGTTTTAATGACAGATATGAAAAAGAAATTATGTGCGTGGAAACAATCAAGAGAATTTTTTCATATTCTTGATGCTCCTATCAAATATACGAGTGTGAATATGAACAAAAAAATTATTCAAGATCTAAAAAAAATAGTTTAAAAGATTGATTGCGATCATTTGCAAGCATTTTTTCGTTCAGTCTTCAAATCTCAAAGTGATCGACTCGCAATATATTCTAACTAGCATCTCTTATTGAAATCGTGTATCAATAGAAAATTTATTCATTTTCTCGTCAGCTACTACAGAGAAATTTTTGTTCATAATTCAATGCTGGTTATGAATAAAATCAGTGACACATCCTTGTTGTTGTACAAAACAAAGAAACGAAAATTTCGTAAAGGTGATATTTGTAAAAAAATGTATATAAATATCGAATGAAACTGTAACTAAAATAGTTAGTTTCTGTAGAACTTCAGCTGAAGATGTCATTTATGTTATGTGTCATTAGCGAGAAAATCGAGCTAAATTCACGCTGTACTAGTTTCACTGAGAAATTATTTGAAAAAAAGCCGGGTTTGAGATGGTCTTCTTCTTTCTCGAATGTTTATTATTTGAAAAGAAAGACTATGCCTCTAACAAGCATCTTGCATCGAAGTTGCTCGAAGTTAATTCAAGGATTTTTTTATTATTTTATCATTTCTTGCCTGATGATACATTCGACTATCATAAGTTGCACGACTTTTCTAAGCAACATCTTACATAAGAATACCTATCGATGATAAATTTATGAATAGAAGTACCTTCATTTCAATTACTAGATTCACCTTTAATCGTATTTGATTTCGAAACTTCTCCTTCCATGGATGAATTATGTATGATCATGCTGATTAGACAAGAAAATAAAAATCAATACTCAATAAAATCGACTAGGTTGTATATAAGACTGAATGACAAATTCTACTATATTTGGATATCTAGCATCACATATCATTAGATTTTATTGTTCGTTTTCGATATTCAATTAGATGTTGAACCGAACGAATTCGTTCACTGCATTTTATTTAATGATGGATTATAATTTAATAGCAGTTGAGTTCCAATTAACTTTACTTTCTAGATAGTAAAGAATTAGAGTGTATCCATCGTGATTGTTGGTATGTCGAAAAATTATGTGTGTTTCATATAGATCTTCACTATAGCATGCCGTCAGATTGTAAAACACGGTGATACCGATAGTATTAAAATTAATTAAAGCAATCTCTGCATGTTCAAGCTTATGCATTTTCTATCTATCATAGGATATATGGCAAAGATGAAAGATATGCATCCCAATTAACTGTAGTGAATGAACCATGGAACACTAAGGATAACTGTCTTAGTAGTAAGATAGTAAAGTTTGACCTTGTCATTATGCTTGTCGTCATCTATGAGGTGTTGCCATTGAATGCATTAAGCCTTTGGACAGAACGGGGGATAGGGAGCTTGGTGTGAAATATAGTTCAGACTAATTTTTATATTGTAATTGACAAAAACTTGTTGTTAAATAGTGCCATCGAATCAAGGAAAATCGTAGCATAGATAGAATATCGGCTAAAAACTCGTTTGAATCGTTTCGATATTAGATTGTTATCAAGCACCGTTGTCATCGATCTGATAAGCATGAAAATAGAATACATTTATTATAATCAAACTAGTTTATACGAGGTCATTAGAAAACACCATTTAAGCAAGAATAAGAAGGATGACATTTGATACCATGATTCTTATCTTCATGTTGAAGTGTAGTAACATGAAAACAGAAAAAAAAACGCTAATTCATCTTTCTTCAAAAGAATGCAGTCCTTTTGTCTTTACAAATTATTATATATGTTTTTTTAATGAAAAAAAAAAGGGAAACTATGAAAATAATATTGACTAAGAAATTTACATTCGTCATACACTCGATGAATGTTGATGCAGACAAAAATTGAGTGTAGAGAATCGTATTGTAAAGATTGCATAGAAACGATTCAAATCAGACAAAACATCATAGTAAGCATATTTTTTATATGAATATTACGCAATCGAAAATGGTACATCGCGTATTATGTAAACAAGAAAATTTCTCTCGTTCAACGAAAAATCATGATGGACATGGCACATGAAAATTGAATATTCAGATTTTCAATCAAAACAATTGATGTTCATCGAATTGATAGATTTTCATTGATTCAACGGAACTATGTAGTAAGAAGTAATCAGTTTATTCATTAAAATTTTCTTTCGACTGAGTCAATGTAATACAATGTTCAAATCATTTTTTCATAAGAAAGTTAAAATGACCTCCTTTTTTCCCCTTTTTTTCTAGCATACAAACTTCGCAACGCTGTTGATAGGTTTCATACTTGCAAAATACATATTGCATCATCTAATCGCTTTATATTTGTATGTAAGCTGGTGCATTAGCTTATTGAAAAAATGATCAAGAAAAGAACATTCTACAAAAGTTAACCTCACAGTGAGAGACTAGACAAAGACATTCTCAAATGTCTACTAGTTTTGAAAACTCAGATTTTTTTAATAATTCTCGGTGATGACTAACTGATACGTCTCACAATAGATACTAAGTCTATCATCATATGTTCACTGGTGAAATCATTGACACAGACATCATTCAAAAAGAAAAATTCGAATAATGTAATTCACAATCAATGCTATTGCAGTTGGTAAGCAACTAAATACGCAGGTCATTAGTCAAAGACAAGAATTATTTTATTTCTTTTTCTTTTTTCTTTCTAGATGACATGACATACAAATCCGATGATTTCGAACGAATGAATTTTTTCTCTTGTACTTTCTGCAGACACAAGAATTTGAGTAGGCGTGCTGTGTCATGTATATCGATGAACATATTTATGCATGAGTCAAATATGTTTTTATAAATTTCAATGTAGTTTTACAGATAAACAATGGTACAATATTGATGATACTAAGGAAGTAAGAAGAAGGATGCCGCATTGTATGCATTCTTGCTCGTTTTTTTTTATTTCGAAAATCTTATCTTATTAGAAATCGAGCAAAATATTTATCATTGATAAAGTGCCCTCATTCATTAAAAGATTGCTCTGTCAGTCAAGAGGCATTTTCAAAAAATTGTGTCTGAAGTACGTGTTCTGTTAAAACCTTTTTTTTTTGCATTTCTGTTACATGTATTATTTTTGCCCAATCAAAAGAAATACAGATAGTGACCTTGTCTACTTCAAGTTATCATCAAAGAAAGACAAAGTATGAATCGCCGAAACTTTCTACTTCCTCATATTGACAAAAGCAATGAAATAAATACTCGATAAACACGAATATTTTGTCAGTAGCTTGTCTCCAAATTTCGTCATCAGTGTTGACTCAAGCACAGAACCAAATATTGTATTCATCGTAATGAACTAGAGAAGTCAATTTATTTCAAAGAGTAACTCATATAACTGATTCATGTATAAATAATCAATCGATGTGTAACGATCATCGTTCACTTTTACGTTGAGCCGAATATTTCAATATCAATCGAGTGTTACATAAGAGAATTTAAAAGCTAAAATCAAAATTATAAATAAATGCTCATCTGATTCTAATATCTTCATACATGCATATAGGTATATACGTACATACATATATATATATATATGTATGTATATACTACAGATTGTATTCTTAAAATAGGAACAAGGATGAAAATTTCTATGAAATTATTAACACTTATTGATTTCAAAAGAGAATAAATAAAAATAAAATAGAATGAAAAGTACCCGCAAAAAAAGGAACTCGAGCCAATGCTTGACATTAGCTTTGATTTGAATACTGAATTGTAAATATGGTTACTTGCTCCTGATGAGATACTAATAGTCGATTACAGACTATAGAGTGCCTAGAAATCGACCTATCACCATTGAGGAATGTATCGTGTCATTGTTAGTACTAGAAATGAGTCATCAATACAGAGATATATTGACTCGGTCAAATATAAAACCATGACGATATCCTGTTTTTGTAGCAATTTGTTCCAGTGAGCATTGCATGGATGATTCATGAATTCATACTAACGATTCCTACTGTTGATTTCATAAACATTGGACTGCATAAATCTTTTTGTGGGATACGAATCATGTGTGTAGCCGATCAGTCGAAATGAATAGCATATAAAACAAGCAACGTAAAACTTATCAATGTTGAACATAATATTCTCTTACGCAACGATAAATTAAAGAGCACGATTTCGCTAAATAGAATTCTCTATGCTGACCATTTACTAACAAAAAACAATATTATAATCATCACATTCGTTCGTCTTGAAATTCAGTCAAATATTTCGACTTTTTCATGAATAATAGACTTTCATTTTAAATATCAACTGATATGCTGTTGTGGATCTTATTCATGATTTTTGGATAAGTTTTAATAGAACATCGACTTGCAACAATTGTAGATAATTTGGCATCATATTTTGCCCGTGAAGAGATTTTTATGATATTAAATTAAATCGAAAAATCGGTCTGATCTCATATTGTAAAAGTAGAATACGTGTACATATATATATATTAATGCATTTCACACGAAATGAATATTTAATATAAAAGGATCTTCTACTGTTTCTTTCAAGTCAAAAAAAGAGAAACTATCTTCATGACTAGAACCAAGAAACAACCCATTTAATTGTATACATCGTTGTAATAGAGTATTTTTTTTAAAGAGAATGAACTATGAATTTTTTTATTAAATACGAAAATAGTCTTTTTTTCAACAAGAGAAAACATTGATAATAATAATAGTAATAATAATAATAATAATAATCAAGAGAAAAAAAGACAAACTCTAGCACATATACAATAAATAAGAACTGTTTTTTTTTGGTATTTATATACAATCATACAGCAAAAGCACATAAAGAATCGTACATGAAAATCTATAAATTCTTGTTTTAATTTTTATACATCGTACTTTATAAGATCATCCGAGTACAGATAATTTAAAATAATATCATAATCTAAATTATTGTCGACATTTGATTGCTGTGTATTTCCTCTTCCACCTAAATACGTATCCGCCAATGCTTCGATATCATCAAACAGTGTCTAGATAAAAATTAGACAAGGATATATATATGTATATATATATATATGTTCGAAAGTTTTCAAAAAAACTTACAGATGTTAGATCATCTGTTAGAAAACTATTGACTGGATCTTGAAGAAATGCAGTGAGTTCATCAATATTTTGTTCATTCGTTTGTCTCGATGTTGTTGGTGTTAATGGTGTTTGTGGAAATGTATATTGATGTGATGCTACACGAGGTGTACCAACACTCTATAGGTAAATAAATAAAAAGTGAAAATAATATTTTTATTTGTTTGCTAGATAATTAGTTTCATAATTTACAGGTGGTCCAGGTGTCATTTGACGATCAACTGAATCTCCACTTGGACAAAGTGCATCAGTCAATGAATTAACGGAACTTGGTTGACTTTGATGATATGGAACACCAAAATCTGTATTGCCGTTGAATTCTCCTTGATATGGCGTGCTTGGATTACTCGGTGGACTAGGAAATATTTGTGATTGATTTGAAAATGCTTGGTAATCTTGAGATAGGATCGTTGATGTTTGTGGCTGTAATTGCTGAGCTGGAATATATGAATTCGAACATATGGATGAATAGTATGATGCTGGTGTTTGAAATGATTCGTCAGTTTTCGATTTAATTCTATTTTTTATTGTATCATGTTTGGTTATATTTAAATTTTGTTGATATGATACTGGTTGTGATTGATAATAATTCTGATAGAACATATGATTCTGCGATGGATAATGCATATGAGAATTGCATTGACAAACAGATGTCGTAGAATGATTATACATTGAAGGTGATAGATAGGGCATTGAACGTGTTCGAGCTGACATTATGTGTTGATGGCCAGAATTATACGTTGATATTGGACCGGTAGTTGATTTACTGTTTACAGGACGTTGTTGATGATGAATTTGTTCCATATGATTTGATGTATACGGAAGAGGAGTATAAACATCCTAGAACATATTGCATTGCTTGTCTTAAATTTCGTTCTCTCTATATTCAATAATAAAGTATTATGACTTACAGAATTCGAATCAGTTTTAACTGATACTGTTGACGGTGATTGTTGATATGGATATGTTTGTTTTATTTCATTGACTGGATACGGTGAAGGTCTTGAATGTAGTGAATGATGACTATGTATTGGACCAATGCTATTTGTATTTATTCTTTGTTGTTGAATTCGCCAATCATCCATAGATGAGCAACTTGTTTGGTTTTTAAGAAAATAATCGACTAAATCATCTACAAGAGTAATAATCGCGTTTGTAAGCAATAGAGAGAAGGAGACAGCACCGAACACATCAGACGAGAGAGAGACAGAGACAGAGAGCGAGGGAGAAAGGGATGGAGAAAGGAACACAGGAGGAAAAAAGACACACGTCAAAAACGTCGTACAGCAGTAGTATAAACGAACTAACACAAGAAAAAAAAACACGAGAAAGAAAAAAGAATCGATTGCACCAGCTAAGCGTCTATTTGATGGTGCGAATATAGTAGTAGACGTTTCCTCTTTTCTTTCTTAGATAGGTACTTTTCTTTTTCTTTAAGTGTCGATATGTCACTGTCACTTGGTTCTTTCTTTTGGTAGAAGCAAAGAAAAGAGAGAAAAAAATGCAACCGATCAAAACTATCAAAAACCTTACTCGCTTCGTCTGACAACATGAAAAAATGCGAGAACGAAATGAAAGGAAGAAAGAAAAAAATTCTTTATCTTTCTTTTCTCTATTATATTTCACATCGAATAATCACTGTCGTTGTCGACAAGCTGTAGTTGTCTTCGTGTGTTCGATTATTATTATTACTAGTATTATTATTACTAGTATTATTAACTACCAGTACAAAAGTTATAAAATAAAATACTTACAGACACATAGAAGACATAGATTTCTTTAATAAAATATTGACTTGGGTTAAATATTCATTTCATCTTTTTCATTTTGTTAATAGCTAATCATTTTCTCTTTGATTTATTTAATCTGCATATTTCATATAAATGAATAGAGAGAAAGTAAATGTGTTGTTGTTTAGGGAAGTACGATCGAGTAAAAATAAGAATAAAATATTATTCATTGGTCATATTCGAGATAGAAAACAAATCTTAATATATTGTGTCATGATCTACAATATTTATTCATTACAAATATCTAACTCTATAATTTCATTTAAAAATATTCTCTTGAAAATGGAAATATTTTTCTCTGATAAAGATATATATTCCTATAAACAATCATAATCATAAATCAACTAATCGAAGAAACGTGCCAAATGTAATAGAAGTGTATCCTGTCACATCAGTTCACTTCTTTTAGTTTTTTCCCAGATGATGATGATGATGATGATGAAATTATTTCCAATAGAAGTCCATTGACTAAAATTTAAATATCGAGCAAATTCTTTCTTAAATCATCATGCTCTTTGCAAGGTCACGTGTATAATTTTTTTATTTAGGGTATTTTTTTTTGTATTGTTATGAATTAAGGACATGTTAGCTTTGTAAGATGTTAATGTGTTATTTGTTTAATTCAAATGTTGAAAAATCTGAACATGCATTTCTGTTTTTCTTTTGTTATTATTGTTGTTGTTGATTTTTTTCATTTGCTTAAAGAAAAAGATTTGACGAATCAAAATCAAAGTTTCCTTTAGTCGGCTGGAATATATGAGAAGAAGAAAAAAAGCATCCGAGAAGATGAGCAACAATAACGACGATAATAACAGCAATGGAGAGAAAGGGAAGTCGAGGGAAAAAAGTGAATACAGAACGGCAAGACAGACAAACAAAAAATAGTTATTGGAAGGTAGCAAGAAGAAAGAGAAAATTCTGAATATCTATGAGTTTCTTTTTTCCTCTTTCAACAGGCAGAAAAGAAAAGGAGAAAAACAAAGTGGCGATCTGCCAAACGCCACGCGCCTATGTTTTGTATCTGTTATTTAGGTTACTTCGGGGGCCAAAGTCCTTGTTTTTTGTTATTCCAATCATTTTTTTGACATAATTGAAACACAACATGGAAGGAAAAGGAGGCAGGCAGAAAAAAAGATGTGAAATATGGATATCATTCACTTGATTGCTATTATTTATATTCTTGTTTTTAACTTTTTACAAAATCAATCCTTCGAATGATGATGTCATTCATATTCATTAAAAATTGAGAGCAAGAAAAGTTGAAATAAAAAGAAAATTATGACGTCATTTTGCCATAACTTGATTAATGTCGGCAAAACGGTATTTTCATTCTTTCCAACATTGATCGTAACGTAGGTGATAAGAAGAACATTTTAAAAATTCTTAGAAGGAGAATAACAGACTTATATTCAACAGTACAAGGAAAAAATCAAACTTCTCCGTTTCTTAGCAAATGAAATACAATATTTCCAAGAAATAAATTTCTTTCCAAATAAATCTTGATATAAATCAACAATTGTTGATATTCATTATTTTCACACATATCCATATCAACTGCAATGGCAGTAAATGTCCTCTGTGGAGATGCAATCAATACTGACGAATATAAATTACCATGTGCTTTCATCAACAACAGATGGAACTATAATATTTTTGGTCGTAATTCTTTTCTTTTTTTCAATATTTATGATCGATGTTGTTGTTGTTCTTAGCACGTATGGAAGCGAATAGAACCGATTTTTTCTCTTTTCTCCTTACAATTTTTTCTTCGTTCTCTCTATCTACCTGCAAGACATAGATAAATGTGTAATTCGAGCTACTAACATCCCTCGATAATATTGCCGATCGCGTTAAAGATAATATTCTTATCATTCGAAAGACAAAGAAAAGAGTTGTATGTGGATAATCAGGTTTTTTTATATGAAATTCTTGTTTCTTGAGAAACAAAATATAGAATTAATGTCTCTATTTTTTTCAATGGATCATTAACATTTTAATGAATCATTGTTATAGATAAAATTATATGACTATAAAAGATTTTCTCCCATTTGAAGTCAATTGTCAAGAATAAAAATTTTAGTCATTCGATAATTTCTATAATTATTTGCTTAGAAAAAACAATCTTTTTACAGGAAGCAAATCTACCCATTGAATAACATTAGTCGATTTATTTATAGATAATTTGTCGTTGCTGAAATGTTTCTCGTTCTATATTTTCGCCCTTTACAATGTCATTGCATATCTCTTCTGTCCAAAATATCAACCCTATTAGTATCAAGTACACATTAGTGACCTAATACATTATGTCAGAAAAGAATAAATAATGGGTCACGATGGAAATTTTTTTCTTTCTAGTCTCCTGATATGTCAAGGTAAATCCTTCATGAACAAAATTTCCATTTAAATGACAAAACAACAGGTTGAACATCAATATTGACGAATAAGCTATTGAACTAAGAATCAATAAGAGATCTTATCTGAAAATTTTACTTATTTATTCAAATGAACAATATCAATCATTTTCAAATCGATACATTTGGATTAAGATTTCTTATTTATTTTATTTAATCAGTTTTATTAATTTGAAATTGAAGATGATTTGATAGATATTTTGATGGTAAACGACCACGACGACCCTTTAACTCATTTGTACGAACAACTTCTTTCATCATTCCAACGGCTAAACATTTTTGAAATCGACACCACTGAATTTTAATAAAAAGTGTTTCATAGATAACGAAGAGACTTTTCTATTGCAGAATACCTGACAACGATTACGACGACGTTTATCAACAAGACATTGTTTATCTGAGAGACAAACGTATTTAGCATTTTTTTGTACTGTCCGCTAGAAATAAACAAATAAAAAAAATAAAAAATAAATATATATGTACATATAAAATGTATCGGATAACACTAATCATTATATTTTTTCATTTAAGTCGAAACACTACTTTAAAGAAACCTTTACATCCTTCACACGTTCGAACACCATAATGATGAGATGTTGAAAAATCATTACAAACAAGACTAGAGGTATGTTCAAATGAAAAAAACAAAACAATTCGAATTTGAAAATCAATTTCATAATTTACCATTGATATTTTGGTGAATCTATATTTGAAATCGTACGAAATCTAAATTATTTTTTTAAAATCCATTCGTTTTAAAAAACAAAGATTTTTTTTCTTGTTCAATCTAACTTTATATTCGACGAAAAATGTTGTGCTGACTGTGAATCATATGCCATTGTTGAAGGTGGTATAAGATGCAAAGTAGTCGAATTCACTTCGTTTGATAGCGGATAATCATAATTTATGCTTGATAATTCAACAAATTGAGATTGATTCGACGCATAATCGATTTGTTGTGGTACATGCCAATTGTCTGAATTCATGAAAAAGTCGTCAATATGAATGCCATTCATTTCAATCGTTTCGTTTCTTCTTCTTCTTTATGTATCTAGTTGCCTTTTTATTGTTTTTTGCTATATGATGTTTGATTTTTTTATCTTAATGAAAAGTAAACTAAGGATTTGATTTCACATAGACACAAACGAGATTTCAAAAATGTACATGATGCAATATGATCATCGTCATTATTAAAAAAAACTCGACTCAAATCTATGGCTTGTATCTACTCGAGCATTGTATCATTTTTACTGTAGATATGATCGAAAAGTGTTGTACTCTCTTGTTTCTCCTATTCTGTTATGATTAGTTGTAATACACTACGCAATATATTTAATCAATTAAATGCAGAATGGTACGATATCATGATGAAAATTTGACAATGTCTACTTTCAATTACTTCATGTAAATGTTATCTTTACACAGGAGTATCATGAATAGTGATATAACATGCGTATACTATTTGATTATATTCAACTAGTTGTAAGAATCGTAGATGAATATGTTATTGTGTATCATTTGTATAGTAGTGAGATTGTTATGAAAGAACGATCTATGTTGAATCTGACACTAGTCATATTATAAAGTCAATATAAAGATTGAGTTACTGGTATAAATATTAGTTCAAAAGTTTCTCTAAGCTTGAATTCAAATAGTATTGCATGCACATTTGTAATTCTCTGTAATCACTGTTATCCTTCGCACATCACAATCGATGTAGACAATCAAGCTATTATTTATTAAGCAATCTGAAAAGCCATGATAGCCTAATAATGAGCAATCATCATGAATATTCAATGTTGAACGTGAAAAATATCTGTTATTTTTCCTCGTTAATCATATCATTCTATGTTCGCATAGTTCCATTGACAGCATTTCACAAATATTCGATTTTGAATAATCAATGTAGATCTATCTCAAATCACTCTAGTTAAATTTATTAAGAAGAAATATGAACATCAGTGAGATATACATTTTCCGAACTACGAAAAACAAACGAAGAAGATTTCAGAGTAACTTATATAATTTTAACAGCAGAAATAAAATTAATTTTTACGTGCAACTATATTTTTATTTAATTATGTGGCATTTGTTTTGCAACCTGGACCTAATTCTTCAGACAAAATAAGTGATTGAACTGAGGAGTATTATATTTAGAGAATAAATAATATGTTTATAAGTACGTAGTTGTAGATTATATGAAGGGATAAACGGTTAACCATCGTGAGACCTCTTTAGAAATATGAAATCTGTTGTTCAAAACGTATTCGAAAAAAGCAAGTTCATTCCTTCGTCATCTATGTTTTTTCTGCTTTTCGTTTGCTTTAATTTCCGCTTCGGGTTTAAACGATATTCCATCTTCAGGATACATTATAAGTGATGCTAAACAAACACTCTTGTTAAGAAGTTAGAGTGTGAGAATAACATGAAGCATAAGAACCAAAACGACACACCCACGTCCTCCCTTGTAAGCCATAAAAACAATATGTAGAATAATAAATCCTTAAAGGGTTTATGAAATTCCAAACCATGAAAACCCTTTTTTCCCTATGTGAAGTTTTCCTAAACATTTTTAGAGGATGTAAATTAAGAAAATAATAAAACATTTCGTATAAACTTGTATGGGTTTTAAGAATAGCTAATCCCAGGAGAATCATTCCGACCATTGGATCCGATCGGATCCGACAGACATTTGATCATGTTTCTATCGGAGTTTCTCTTGTCCGACGAAATCCCATCGGATTCCTGATTCGGATCCCTAGTGTTGGATTTCATCGAAGCCTACTATCGGAATCCGATTGGATTTCATCATGTGATCAGACAGGCCTCTACTGTTGGGTTTAAATGCTAATTCGTGCTCAAATAAGAAAATAGGTTCCTTCCGTCGGATCCGTTGCTGTTTCCACAACCCGGATTCCGATAAGATTTCATCGGATCCGATCGGAATCGGTATGGGATTCATTCACCTGGGATGTGAGTCAAACTTCATATCTTCTAGTAGCGGTGCCAGAAATTTCCTTGAGGGTGGGCTCAGCCCACCCGAGACCATCTCTGACGCTGCTAAAAAACTTTTTTTCAAGGGCTTCAGAAAATCTTCAGGGTGGGCTCAACTTCCGATCGAGTGGGCTGAGCCCACCCCTGGCGCCGCCACTAATACCTTCCCTTTAATGAATCGTAGAAGCAAATCTTAATGAAAACAAATATTCATTCAATTTTATTCATGTTTACTATTGTGTGATTTGTTCGACCGAATCTAAAGGATAAAAATCCTTGTATTCCATTCAGACTTTGGATTCTATAAATTATTGGGTGAGATGTTAACGAAAAATATAATAGAAATAGCCTTCCTACTGATAATGGGGGTAATCAAATCGTGAAAGAAAATCTAGATAAAGATCATGATTCCCTCGACTGTAGGTAGGTATGCACCATATTATTATAGGATTGCTGTCCAAATCTCGAAAGAAAAAATCTCAAAAAAAAAATCTCGAGAAAATAATATTTCGAAAAAATAGTATGTCGAAAGTTGAAATTTCGAAAAGATAATATCCTGCAAAGATGTCCTCTCATTCTGCCATCATTTCTGTCAGTTTAAAATTGATATTGTATGAATATTCTGCTTTCTTTTATTATTATTGCGTCTGTTCTTGCGGGCTGTGTTCACAAACGATGCTTCTGTTTTTTTTTCTCCTTTTTGTACACCATCCATATCGCACAAACTATTTATATTCATTCATCTCTTGACAACTTTTTCATAAACAATATCTTCGTGCACGTCTGTTATTGCCTGTTTTCGTTTTCTTCAAGCCTAGAGTAGAACCATGTCATCAAGTGATTCAGAAAACACACCTGCAATCTCATTTCTTATTATTAATAAGAAAAAGCGTCTTCTTCTTATTGGTGACCATATTTATCCACAAAACAAAGTCACCCGCGAAAGTCAGTTATTAGGTATGCGAGATTAAGCTGTGCAAGGCGGGCGTTCACCTGAATTCCAATGATCAGTTTCTTAAATACAAGGAAAATGTTCATACTCATATGCCTGTACTTGAGCGATTCGAGATCAGTAAGATGTTGACAATCATCAAAATTCGAGTCGGTCGAGAGGCAATAGCGATTGGTCAAATTTATCACGATGAACTTGCAAAAGCAAATACTTCTAGAGCAGCGCTTGTTATTGCTCCTACAGTTAGAGAAGCTAATAAGTAATGACAATTTTTTCTTTCAGCGAAATACGATAATTTTTGTCGCCTAGATCATCGACTCAATCATTATCAACGAGGGTGTGGATGTATTTGTGAGTACTCCGTCGATTCACACGCCGCACTCTCCCTTTTTGATGATTTATTGTCATAAACTTTTAAAAAAATATTTGAATCATACTGACATGCTATTTTGTGATTATGATCATATCTATCATGACTGGCAGCAATTAGACATTTTATCTTTCGATATTTTAATTTTTCGAAACTTTTGTTTTCGATGATTTATTCTTTCGAGTTTTTTGACTTCTTAACAGGGAGTGTTCGAGGTATGGATTTTTCGAATTAAAAGTTTTCGAAATTTCGTTTTTCGAGATTATTTCATTCGAGATTTTATCTTCGAGATTTTTTTTCGAGATTTGGACACAATACCATTATTATAGGGTATTTAAAGTTAAAAGTGCATGAAATATGCACGAATACCTAATTCACTAGGTACCAGCCTGATTATGTATCTATTGAAATGGTCTATAACTCAATCAACAGTTAGTTACCTTTTAATACTGATACATTACATTATCTAATCGTGAAAGTGAGTTGAGTTGCATAAATACCCAGTTAACTGGCCCTGATGCATACCTAAATGTAGGGAGGGTCATATGAATGAAAATGCGCTTGTTTCTTTGCTAGGGTTCAAAGATCAACAGAAAATATGAAGCTTTGACGCTAGTCTGTTCTGCAGGATCAGCCTTTTTGGACTTGCTGTTTCGCCCTGTCAGGTTTTTCCAGTTGGTACTTACCGCCCATCAAATATTTTTGCACCGTTGTTCCGCCCGTATACGGTGGAATAACCACCATGTACAATGAAAATACGACCCTTTAAGGCGTCGTATTAGCCTATGTTAACATGGGCAGTAATATGATGGTATTCAACCGTATCGTATACGGGTAGGTAAACAGTCATTAACGATACATTGCAGTGGCCGTATCATGATAGTATTTCCCATTGTTTACCATAGTAAACGAGCTGTTTTCTAGCAGTTTTTTGATAGACCTCGCGCCACATTTTTTGTGAGAGGTACAAATTTAATAAGATCCAATTTACATTTATTTTATAAAATAACAACAGAATAAATTATGGAAGTTTTTAAAAAATCTCAGGAAAATAATACAAAATACGAGATAGAAACTAAAAATAAGTCAAACTGGAAAAAATTTACAACTCAATAAAAATATCAGATATAGCATAAACTAATAATCAAGAATGAAATACGCAACATAAAAATGTGCAATTAAATGAAGTAAAAAAACAAAATAAAATAAAAGGGACAAAATAAAAATGAATAATATGATAATTGCTACTTACTTTTAGTAAGATTCATGCTGTCATGCAATCTACACGAAATTGAAATAACCCCACAAAAAGAAAGAAAACACTTTTCTATAATTGCATGTATACACTGGCTGGTATAATTTACTCGCATATTACTGTGTAGGAGAAAGAAGACCTATTTATCAGATGAAGAGATGGATAAAAAAGAATAGGTATCATTTCAAAGGGGAGTAAACAAAAAATAGTTTCCTCCGAGAAAATCTTGCTCTCGCATGGTCTGACACCATCTAGTATATACGACTGTCATGGGGAGGACTTGTGATAATTGTAACGCAATTGTTTACAATGCACCTTAAGTAACAATCGTTAATGCTGCCATATGTCTCCGTTTTTTCTCAAATACGACCGTGGTATTTAACCATAATTATATCATTTACAGATCGTTTCATCCGACTTGGTTGTCACCTACTCTCTAACTTCCACATATACCCTATCAAAAGCACACTGAACGACGTGCAGCAGAATTCGAAGCCAGCTTCTGATCGGCAAAATATGATGAAATAAGAAACTAGTCGTAATCGTTTTCTGCGCAACGAGATGGTGTCCATCATCACAACTGAAGTGGTTCACCAATCAAATTTTTGATAAACAAAATTTATACCTCGTCTTGAGAGCTATGTTGAAATCATGGCTTGAATACCATATAGGTGATTTATACTGGAAGGAAGGAGAAAAGCGAAAAAATACATTAAACATTTCTACATCATTTAATTTGCGACGTAGAAAATAAGAGGTATCACCTGTAGATTAAACTTCGATAGGCACTTGGGAAGGGTGGTATTTTTCTCTGATGACTTCTGTTCTCTATGTTCTTCGTTTTGCCCTTATAAAATAGTGGAGAAAGTAACGTTGGATTTTTTAATCCTAATAGTAGTGCTTCTCATAAGAAACTTTTATTTCGCTTTCATCAGATCCCGAGATGCTACATTCGAATTCGACAATGCAAGAGTATTAAAACTATTAGTTTACTTGAAGATTTTTAGTTTATTTTTGAACTGGAATTAAGGAGCCACTCACTTTTGAAGTGAGGTTACATATCATTAGTACACTGACGATGGATCTTGGTATGTTCGAAATCCGCGAGCGGGAGCATTTAATATTATGCGATATAGTTCCTACCAAAGGCAGTTTATAACTTAGTTCCTGAATGAAAGGAAATACTTTGATATTGACTAGTCAGCTACCATTTCTGATCTGGCTGATATTTTTACACGTTTTATGGTTTATGAAGTATAGTGCACATCTTAAGTTTTAGCAAGATCGAATGACATGCTGAAGAATGACTACATAAAATTATTATAAGACTGAGAAAGATGTCCAGAGATAGCTTTCGCATCCGGTTTTCCATCCTTCTGTTGACATACACTCAAACTTCACTAGAAATCGATCCTTGACTTTGAAGATTAGTACACAATACCTTCTATGCAGGTTACGTATGATATAATCTCAATGAAGCAGACCATGAGCGTTTCCGTTCTAGACGGTTATGAGATCTTTACTTTGACTGAAATGGAAATTGATGTAACCATTGAGTTTGATAGTGGCGTGAGAAAAGAAGAGTTTTCGATGAAATATTCATCACAAAGT